>JAMKCH010008671.1:0-46404 GCA_023653785.1 Ophioderma brevispina
ATGTAAAAATATAGGAAATAGTGGGCGTGTTCATAACTTTTGTTGTTCAATGATGTTTGATAATCTTGAGCTAAGAATAAAAAAATGTTATGATAAAGTTTTGTTGTGTGCGACTTTGTTTTTCCAATTTTTCAAATTGAAGGGTGGGTCACTTTTTTGGAATGAGCCCAAAGAGAAAGAAAAGTTTCTTAATTGGGGTTTGAACAAATTGACTTCTACTCTCTTCATGGGGGAGGGACTGCTGAAAAAGTGACTCTGCTTTTTTATGACCACATTCATACTCTCTTTAGAAAGAATGCTAGTCCTGAAACGAAATGCAGCAAAATTGTTGGATAAAATTATGGACGACAAAAGCCTGTCTGTTAATTAGATGTCGGGACTGCTCCTGAAACCCAGGAGCCCCACGTTTTTCCATTTCCCAAGATTCGGTACCGTACATTCAACGTTGCAATGTGGGTTTTTTGCAGGTTAGGACAGATGAGCCATTCGTGCGGCGAATTCTTGAAAACCGGCTGCTTCAAATATCTTCTTGGTTGAGGCAGAATATAAGAATAATTAAATAAAACAGTTCCTTTTTAAAAGGACTACAAAATGTTACAAAAGAGATTTGTCTTGGGTTGTTTTATTGGGTTTTAAAAGAGGATAAGAATACAGATTTGCGAAAATTAGCGAAAGTAACACTTCGATATGATGAGCTGAGATGGTATTTTCGGTTTGGGTTCCGTATTCCAGGATATGTAGTTCCCTTCGGGACCGTGTTACGGTAATAAAAATACCAGGGAATTCTATTATAACTTTTGATACCAAAAGGGGATTACAGACTTATGCTGGTGATGTTCCTCTTTCCCTAAGTGTACAATTTTGTTTTGGTGTTATGATGTAGGAATTTTTACAATCATGTACCCTCTTAATCTTAGGGCACTAAAGGTTTTGCTTGGAGGTTATGAGCAAAATCTGCGAAAAGGTGCCACATTTTGGCCAACAATATGAATTTTGAACTCCCACCACAACCTCACTGCATATTGGTTCATTCGCAGCTTCCGGGACAATTCTCGGTATTGATTTCTCTCCCTCTCATCTCTCTCTCTCTCTCTTCTCTCTCTCTCCCATCTATCTCTCCTCTCTTCTCTCGCTCGGATCGATCGATTATCTCCCCTCTCTCACTCTTTCTCAACCCGGCTTCTTTCCCTAGGCCTAAATCAATCAATTAGTCATAAAACTTGTTTGTCATTCCTAAAATAACTGCAACATGTTCTCTCGCCTCGGATCTGCTTAGTTTAAACAATTGACATGTCCTTCGTCCTCACTTTACTGTTTGTCTTGTCCGGCTTGTCCCGGTTCCTGTCTAGCAATTTAAATCTTAAAATTGTACAATGTGAGGTGGGGGCGTCGTGCTTAAAGTCCACCAGGACTTATTTATAGGAGAAAGCTGGTAAGCAGAAAATCGTTATTTTTTGAAAGAAAGCGTGAAAAAGCTTTATACATGACTCATGCATTCAGAGGTCCCGAAAAAAAAAACAAAAAATAGGACCCCCCAAAAAAAATATTACGCTCCCTGGTGGCGCCATATTGAATTCCAAATGGCCGCCAAAAATCACAATTTTTTGACAATCTTTAATTCTACAGTAACTAAAACAAATTTGAGGTGTCTAAACCTGTTTTTGATACCAATGAACCTTTTCTTGGTGATATCAGGATTTTTATTTGGTGGCTGCCATATTGAATTTTCAAGATCGGCCGCATGCAATTTTTAAAAAGGTGTCAAATTGCCATTTTTCTTTTACATAGTTTAGCCAATATTCCAGTTCTGTAGCAAGTTGTTTGTGATTAAAGTTCAGGTGTTTATATCTTGTTTGTGATACTCAGGAAACTTCAGTGATCATAAGTTGTTCTTTCAGGTGGCTACCATATTGGATTTTCAAGATGGCGGCAAGCTTTTTAATTAAAAAAGTTGTGATACCAATATAAACCATACGCTAACGTGAAACTTAGTCCACCGACAGCACGTACTAAATTTCGGACGATTAACCGCCCAAAACACGCTGTGATTGACATCGACAGGTGAAATCGTCCTTAATCCCAAATTGTTTAATGGTAAAGAATACAATCTTCCCGAGACATTGCAGGTGGATAAATATTGTTGTGTGGGGGTCTATGGTCACGCAGGGTAGGTGTTGATCACTAGCGTATCCCCCGTCACTTATGAGACGGGAAAAATATCGCGGAAAGCAAGTTGACGAGTATTTAAGGGATGTTGTAACCAGCCTTACAGGGACCCCCTTTTTCAGCATCGTTGTCACCCAAAGGGCCCACTTTTTAAAGTTCACCCAAAGACCTCAAAATTTTATGAAAATTTTAAACACCTTGTCACCAAAAAAAAGGAACCGTTTTATTTGGGGGGGAAGGAAAAATTTTGAAAATTTTCACCCCAAAGACCTCTATTTGGTTAGAACAATTTTGCAAAAAAGCTCACCCTCAAAGGACCCCCATTTTTGGAAAATTTTGTTCAATGTGTCACTCGGGGAGGAGGAGGGAAACCGCCCCCCATCCATTTTGTTGCAATTTGGCTCTCTATAACCCAAAGACGGCTATTTTCAGTGGGGTCAACCGAATGCCCCCTGGGTTTGAATACACGAGTCTTACACCCATATCCATGATATGGGGAAAGATACCCCCCCCCCTTCCGGGTAGCTACCCCTCCGCGACCCTTTTTGCAACAGATCCCTCTGGTAGTCTCAGACGGTGGAAGAAGGAAAGGTAAGGTAGGGCTCATAGAGTTATCCCTGTCTCTTTACCGAGCGACTTACCTTCAGCTCTTAATTGTGCCCACTTCTACCGGCACAAAGAGAACTGGAATTCTATAGGGCTCAAAATTCATGGCCTCAAATTCTAAGACGCTAAGCCCTGGAGCACAAGCGGCAGGTCCCACTTCGGAACGATCTTGTGAACGAACTGCTTCTTTTGGGGAGTGGCCGAAAAACATGCTATGACATCACCGATTTCGTGAAGAATCGGGTTATTAGAAAACCAACTGAGTGGCTCTGAAGCCCCGATGAAGCGCCCCAATCGCAGTGGGTCAGCACCCGACTGATTGGGCACCAAAACCCCTCGTGAAGATTTCTATTAGGACGGAAAATCCCCATGTGCCGTACAGACGCAGACAGCAGATTGATATCTCGATTGGCGCACCATCTATAAAACCGGCGGAGTCGAAGAAATCGTAAGATTTCTCCGCCTTGCATGAGCAGGAGCCAGAAGCCTGTTTTCAGAAAGTCTCGTTGAATGTACAATTGGTGGAAATGCGCCAGACAGTCAGGTTGCGAGTGTGTGGATTAGTTATGCCCTGGGACGAACGGGTCGGGCGGGGGGACCCCGCTACCAGATACCCGTCCTGAGGTGAGAAGGGGACAAGTCCCTGACTAGCAGCTCTGGAGGAAGCCGTGGGAACCAAAGTCGATGGCGACCCCTTGGGCGCTACCCAGCAGAAACCGTCAGTTGTCGGACATTGAGAAAAGAAACCTTCTCGAAGGACTATTGGTATCATCGCAACGAGGGAGGGAGCTTGACTCCCACAAGTAGTACGTCCGAAAGCTGGTAGTTGATTCATTGGCGGAGGCAATAGGTCCACATGGAGACGCTTTAGCCTTTAAAAAGGACCAGCAACCTGCTGAAGGAGGGTGCCATTCCATGACGACCCCTTTATCTTCATTGACGTCTGGCACTTTGTGCCCTTCGGGAGAGGGTGTCCACTAGAATTGTCTCAAAACACCATCACCATGGGAGGACCGCTAATCAGTAAGATCTATGTTCAGTTGCCTGCACCACTTTAAGAGTCGCCTTGCGGGAGACTTGTCATCCATCCTTGTTGATGTATGTCATTACCGTTAGCATGGGGACGCTTAGGCTGTCGCATTGGACCAAGATTACTTTTCCTCTGATCAGAGTGACCCAGTACTTCAAGTGGTCAGAAGAAGAAAGATGGCCCACAGCTCGAGTGCATGTTTGATGGGGCAAGCTTGGGCATGGGAGATCCCCGAGTACTGTGTTCAGGTCTCCAAATGGAAGTGTTGGGTCAGATGTAATAAACCCGTTTAAAGGTTTCAGTTCGGGTTTGGGCCTCCCACTGCCCGATATTTTGTAGTCAAAAAGAAGGTGAGTAGAAGACTATCCGAATTGCAATCGAGAGGCATAACACGGCACATTGGACACCAATTAGTCCAGTATTCTCCCGCCGGAGCTTGTTCCCACTTGGTAAGTGTCTCTTAGGGGACTTCTAGGTAGATTAACCTACCCCGGAAACGGGGGTGGTAGCGGCAGGCCACCCCCCGCGTGTTGAAAACTCTTGTTTGATACGTACTTCCTTGGGGTTACATGTTGGTGCAGACCCAAAGGTCCGCGGTCAATGCCGGTCCTTGCCCCTGCAAAAGTCCATGGAGATGGACCGGCGACCCACAGCGTGGCCAATAGCTGTCCAGGGTACGTCATAGGGAACCGGCTTGGCCGCATTGACCACCACAACCCTTGAATTGACCCCAACCTTTGTCTTGCCCTTACTCCTATGTTATTTTACCAAGGACTTTCCCACCTAGTACCAACGTTGCCCACTCTGGTCTGAGGGCCTGATTTAGGGCCCTTGGTATAGAGGGGTTAGCGGCTTCCTCTTGATGCCCTGAGCGCTTGAGGCCCAGTCTTAGTTGCCGATGGCTATTTTATCTGCTCTTGCTCTTGGCTTGGGGGAGGGACGGCCCATGACCTTGAAAGGTCTTTTAGCCGATAGGCAGTGGCCACTCAAACATATCACGAGGAAATCCGTGAATAGATTAGGGCTTTTGCGACCAATTGACGTCTCGACTACCACCGCATAGACTATTTGCGCAATCCCCGGAATGCATCTCATTCGGTGCCCATTTCCACTCCGGGATCTTTTACCAGCCTCAAGTTGGCTCTTCCTAAAATAAAAATAAAAAACACGGGTTAGGAGCGAGCGTCGTAACTAAATAGCAGAAAAACTTACCCCTATCGTGACGTTGCACTCACAGTTGGTTTTTAAATCGTCGTAAGGTGACAAGTAGGGCACAGTACGATCGAAAATATCACGTTTGGTCGTTTGAATTTTTCCACACCAGGGCCTCGATTGTTTTTGTTCATAGATATTCTTCTACATTTTTGTAAGATTACTTCACGTGAAACGGTTCACTTTGTATTGTAATTTTAGGCACTGATCGGCGACGCGAAAGAACAACAATTTTAGTGTAATACCATGACCCTCTGGTTTACAAGTTCCCGGATGGAAATGGGCACCGAATGGAGATTTGAATTTCGGGGATCGCGCAAATAGTCTATTGGGCCATTATGGCGCGAGGGCGGCCATCTTCAAATTCAAAATTGGAACCATCGGATGAAATGATTACGACCACCAAAAGTGTTACTATAGGTCATCAAAAACATAGTTATAGACACTTGAATCTTGCCTTTAGGTGCTGTAGAAAAAGAAATATTATGGCTAAAAAAACGGTTATTTTGGCGGCCCCATTTTGGAATTCAATATGGCCGGCCACAGGGGGCCGTAATATTTTATGGGTCATTTTTTTTTCTGGAAAACCGATGTGATGCTATAGAAGTATGTACAAAGTTCATGCGTTCTTCAAAATTGAACGATTCTGGACCAGAAAATATGCTTAACTATTATGGCCTTTCCTGCGTTCGCTTTTCATTTATTACAATATTCTGTGTAATTAATTGTTTAAAAGTACAATCATTTATGTCTAAAATATCTGTTAATATAACGGTATATTTTATGAAAATGTACTGGTCTGAATGAAAATGCAAATAATAAAACTTATTTTGAATTTGAATTTCTTTCGAAATGTTACAGGTTAAACACTAATTATATTCAAAAATGGCGCGCTTAGTTAGACAGCTTCCAAATAAAACCCACTTATACCGCAGTAGAATTAGGTTTAGAAATCAGCGTCCGATTTGACAACGATGTCTGTATGGTATAAGTGTTTGTATAAGAAGAGCTTTATTTCATTACACCGAAAGATTCAGACCGTAAATGTAATTCAAAGCCAAGAACTCCAAGGTAGCAAGTCTATATTTCAAATTTCAGCAGATGGTGGCTTTACTGGACGAGAACAAAAGTAAAGTTTCCATTGGTAAAGGGCATATTGATTCGTAGGATAGATCTGGTGCGATGCTTGTATTTCTGCGAGAAGAAAGGTTAGTAGTAGTAGTGTACCTTTTAATTTTTTTTTATATGCAATAAAACGGATGACCAGGAAAAAAAAAAAAAAAAAAAAACAAATATTGTAACATGAAAAACAGTAATTTACAAACCAATTCATCAAAGAAGTATGGTTGAAGCTGCCCTGATGATGCAATGTCACCCAACCCCTGTTGTAGGGCCTATTCTGTATGATTCGCTAAGCTATAACTATTGCAAAACTTGCTTCTAAAAACATATAGTGCTTGGGCCACGGGTGATATTTGACATTATGGGTATCCATATAGAGTGGGGCCCAACCACAAAACGAGAGTACTACCACTTGTTAAGGGGGACCACTTCCAATTAAATAATCTGCATGATAGATTTTCTTGCCAAAGTAGTAGCTTAAGCCTGCTAATTTGCATATAAACAAAATGGCCCGCCATTCAAGTGCTCCATAAAATGGTTTCAGCACATTACCTGTCTTGTAGAAGGATTATTTTGGTTGTAAAAACAAATTAACATGAGATGTTTTGTTTGATAATGGACAAAAAAAACCAGGAAGTCAATACAACATCTTAATTAACCTAAGTTGCATAATCCCAAAAATGGCCCGCAATTTGCGTAATTTTGAGAAATAATTTGACTTCAAATTTAGGGTATCATCATGATGAACTTTACACTTACTCTAAAGGTTTATAATTAGAGTATGCTCACAACTTAAACTAGATACATGTATGCATGCAAGAACTTGAAGGGGAACAACTTCAGCAAGTGAATTGAAATAAACAAAATGGCCAACATCTAGAAAATTGCTGCCAATAACTAGTTCGGCTATCCAGACTCCAAAGAAAATATTTTAGGTTCAAAACTGATGGTCGGGGTTGTTTTGAGTTAAAACAATCAAAAATTAATTTCATGGGCATCTATTTAAAAAACCTTATTTGCATATATTCCTTAAAAACCGCCATGTTACCCAAACTTTAATCTATTGCACTTGCAATTCAATTGTCTACTCCTAACGACCTTTTTTTAAAAACCCACCCGGGACACATTTCTTGGGTTTATGGGAATGCTCCTAGATCTGGACAACAAAGAATCCTACTACCTCACTTTATAAGTTTTAAACCACTTATTTTTCATACAGAATATCTGATGATCCATTTCTTGCATTACAATTTAGTGGGTTTTCAGTGTTTATTTCAATATTTTATTTGCACAGTTTTGCCATGAATTACCATTTTTGGCTAGTTCATTAGTGAATATCAATTGGTATCTAGTTAACAATACAAAAATACTGCATTAACATACAACTATTGGCCAACTCCCAAAATGTTCTCATTACAAGTAGCTTGCCCACTCTAGTCCTCTTGAAGAATACGCCACATAGAGATGTTTGGTAGCTTGCAAATTGGATGTTCTTTGTTCAGCTAGGAGCGAAAAGAAGAGAAGAAGATGATGAATATGCTCAAGAAAAGAATGGACTACCACAAGGGAAGAGTGTGCTCGAAACCTCTGGTCAACATCCATTTACCAACGACCAAACCTAGGAGTGCAGGAACTATCGTTTAATCTATGCAGACGATCTTGGAATAGCGCACAAGATGCCGACTTCCACAGTTGTTTGAAGAGAGACTCTCCCAAAGTCTTTTTGGATTTGAACTCCTATTAATTACGGAGGAAAACCACCCGACGTGCAAATCCGTCCAAGAAACAGGTGTGGGCTTTCCATCTACGAACCATGGAGCCAAAACGTCAGCCTTAAAGTAACCTGGTCTGGGGACACCCCTGGAGACTGCGATAACCCTGTAGACATAGGCGTCGGGTCCCGCACTCTCTCTATAAGACCCAACTCAAAGAATAGACGAAAGAGTTAAAGATGATTCACCGCAATCACATCAATGGAGAAAACGATACATTCTAGCAGGAAATTGCTCCAACAGTTAGTGTGTAGCGAGCATGCAAGAGCCGTAGCTGCCAAGTATCTAGGTGAAGCACACTATGTCAGGACACAAGAATGCTGCCAACCCCGCCTTCTCTTAAATTACAGGGGACAGAGTTGCACTCAGCTCTAAGGAGTTTAAGGGAGTACCATCTACTGGTATTGAACCTGGCGAGAATCTTCCCACCTGGAGCGGACTCCCCATGGGCTGCTTGAAATGGCGATTGCTCAACAGAATTTGGAGAACCAGATTTGGGCCCCGGATCTACAGGTGTCCTTGCAGAAGTGAGCACTAGTGGGGGGAAGGGGGCTGTTTTTTTACCTGGAAGCAGATTCAGGACCACTAACCTGTGGTTGTGGAACAGCACACAGAACCAATGGAACATCTCTTGGTCTGCCAATTGTTGGAGCAACAATGCCCTGTATGGGACAAAAGAGCAAAAAACCCATGGCCAAGAAAAATTGATTTTCTCAGCCATTAAATGCCTCCTGCCGGCTCTTCTCATAAGATGGTCTTTCGTCCAAACAACCAAAACGGAGAACTTATACATTTTAGCAGGAAGTGCCCCAATCAGGGGAATCCTGTCATAGTGTGCAGGTATGACAAGGCCGTTAGCCTGTCCAAGTATCTCATAGTGAAAGCACCCTATGTCCGGGGCAGGAAGACAGGGACCAGCTGCCAACCACCGTAATTCCAGAGAGGGGAGGAAGTTTCTTAAGCAAAGTTCAACCTTTTGAAATCCGTCGCTGAAGGAGCTTAGAGGAGTGGCATTTTGTGGAAAGAAAGACTTGCTATCAACCAAGTAAATTCTATTGGTATTGAACCAGCTAGGTGACCATTTTCCACCTGGAGCTGATCCTCATGGCCTGCTGAATGGCGCATCTGTTGTTTCAACAGATCAAGAACTAGAATCAGCCGATTCTAAGGTTTCTTTGCAGAAGTGGGCTACCTGGAAAGCATGCCAGGACACTACCGTGGTTGTGGAACAAAACCACAGACAATGGAACATCCCTCTGCATGAAGGGTCAAGGGACGTCTCAATGGAGGAAGCTGGCCAAGGTGTTCACGTCTTTGATGGGTGGATTCTAGTTCACGACACTCCATGTGAACTTTTGAAGTTTGTTAAAAATGGGATCGAGCTTTAGTCCAGGAATATTGCTTTGGCAGCAAATGTACTGACAGAGTCACATCAATTACGATATGAATGCAGGCCTTTGATGTTAACGTGTCTGTTTTGGGTTTTCACAATTTCATGAAAAAAATTTGCAGCTAATGTTTATTGGTTGAAGGCCAAGGCTGGGGATCAGTTCAACTGATTCAAACTTGGGGTGCAGTATGGGTGCAGAAAAAAAAGGGTGTGTGTGTGTCAGTCTCTCTTGCGGAGCTTTTTAGAGCTGGTACTTCCTCGAGGCCAAAGCACAAAATCTCTACAAGTGACATCTCTCTCTCTCCCCCCTCTCCCCTCTCTCTCTCACGTGTTGCTATGCTGATCAACGTCTTTGCAAACTTCAAAGAGTTCATGTGTTAGTATGTAGCTAGGTCACCCATCAAAGCTGAGAACAACTTGCTGTACTAATGGTTTAGAGGCAAAGAAAGCCATAAATGAATTCGGCCTGCTTCCTCCGTGTGAGGACTGTCTAACCCTTCATGCAGAGATGGCAAACTATGGTGCCGTATAGAAGCCTCTCCAGACACTTCAAGCCCCAATGGTCATGGATGGATTGCATGTACGTCCTGATGGTTAATTTTGGTATTCACCTGGCTGCAGAGGTCTTACCTTCCAATAATTGCCCAAGAGTGTGCAAGTTTGCCACAAGACTGGTATGTATGGCTTAATGGGATGTCCTGTACAATTTTGTGCAAGGTATCGACATGTGGAAACATGAAAGGTGAGGTCATTACATTGGGGGACAGTGCTGATGATTATGGGGACGAGAAAGAGACAGACGAGGCAAAAAATACAGAGGCCTAGATTGACAAATACATATAATGAGGACCTTTGTGAATTGGTGAATAGTTTACATAAATGCGTTGTAAAATAAATGTTATTATGGGGCCAAAATTCCGCCTTTCTAATGATTGAAAAAAAAAAACTACTGAAACCCATTGTGTACAAGAATGGATCCTCAAAATATGTATATGCCAAATGAGGTGCTTTAAAAAAACTAGTGTACACGTTATTCCAAGTGTAATACATTAACACTTAAAAACCGCCCATGATTCGACGTGGCCCCACAATTCAAAAAAGCAATGCAAGTACAGAAAGTTAATTTGGCAACATTTTTTTTTTTCTTTTGGATTGACCATTTGGGATATTGCAAATGTAGGATTTATTTTAAAGAGATTGATATTGAATTCAATTTGGTTTTTGTGTTTTAATCAACCATCTCATTTAGCAGTTTTGTGGGGAGTTTTGTACCTTTAAAATATTTCTCATGAGTCAGGATTATGGCCGCAAAACTAGGCTTTTAAGGGCGCAATTCCAATGCAGCCAATTGTTTATGCAAAATTAGCACGCTCAAGTTGTCCCTTGAAGTCTTGCATACACCACCATTGAATTAGAATAATAGTGCATAGTGCAATGTGAATTGTAAAAACTTAGTGTCAGATTTTATCCATGTGATAACTTGACTAATGACTGGTAAAGTCACAATTTTGATCAAAAATTTATGAAAATGGCGGGCCATTTTGGATTTATACAAATTAGTTTAATTACAAATGCATGGATTTGAGTTTGGTGGTTGTCCATTATCAAACACCTTGTGTAGCATATTTGCCACAAAAAGAATTTCTTCTACAAGGACAGGATTATGGCCGGGAACGGAAATAATTATGGACGAAATTTCAAAGGCGGACATTTCTTATGCAAATTAGCATGCTTAGGTTGTCCCCTTCAAAGTCTTGTATTAAAGGGGACATGTTTATCTGTATATTAGTACAAGGAGTGTAATTGCAAACTTTAAAAGTGCTTGCTCATCCATGTGAGACCTTGAAAACATTGACTGTTAAGTCAAAAATTATGCTCAAAATTTATGGAAAAAATGGCGGCCATTTTGGATTTTATGCAGATTTTAAAATGTATGGATTTGAGTTCTGGTGGGTGTCCATTGTCCACACCTAATGTTAGCATTTATTCCAATAAAAGAATTCCTTCTAAAAGGCTTCAAAAGACATCACCAATACACTTTTAATTCCAAAATTTTTTAAAATGGCGGCAATTTGTTTATGCAAATTAGCAGGCTTGAGAAGCTACTACTTTGGAAGGTCTATCATGCAAATTATTTATAGATGATGTTTTGGAGAAAGTTGATACCACACCTGCTTTGCCACTCCTGATGGTACCGACCAACTCAGCTGGCCCAAGTGACTAATAATCAGTTCAGAATTACGAAAATTTTATAGCGGGACCACGCTCACACTGTGTAGCAGCACTCTGAACTCTGTACATGGTCAGCGTTGTATGGCCTTGCAAAAACAGGCGGGTATTTGCATGCGGAATTTCCACTATCTTGTGCTCAGAACACTCTCCGAATCACTGTTTTCGTTTCTCATCATGTGTTCATCAAAATTGTTAAATTTGTTGTTCGAAAAAAAAAAGCATGAAAACACGGATGATTTCAGATATGAAAAACTCCGGTATGAGATATCCAAATATGGCCCGACTTCAAAGTTGAATTGGTTGAATTCTTGCAGTTTCAAAACCGTGATTTGACGCCTTGTAACAGAAATTCACAGATGTTTTTGTGTATTCCGGCGCCCCCAAAACGGTTAGTTGTAAAAGCAGCAGAAGAAAGAAACGCAGAATGGGCAGAATGAACCGCAGGGGCCAGAAATTAGTCCGGCAGCGGGAAAAAGTCTGATTTTGGCCATAGATCAAAAAATCTCGATATAAAGTATTTTTTTCAGCTGATTATATCATCTGAAGGGTATACAATTGAATGGAACCAAGGTGGGTGTAAAATTGCAACCGTGGGCAATTTGAGAAATCCAAGGATTGGCCGCCATTTGGGCTGCTTAAAAACTCAAAAAATTGCATTGATGATTTTTTCACAGACAGGCCAACCCAAAATGCGTGTTTTTGTGATCATTGGGTAGTGTTTGGGGTAGGAAACTTAAAATGCCAATGTAATATTTAGAGTCATGCTTGAATAATAAGTGAAATCCAAGATGGCGCCATTTGAAGTAGAAATCACAACAAAATGCACTTTTCATTGAGAGTGCAACCAAAAAATACAAGTCCTAAAATGCAAGTTGACTGTGATTTCCCTTGCCATATTATATGTATTCGAAATATTTAAAATTACTAAAGTTTAAACTGTCCATTGGCTAATTAAAAAGATATCAAGATGGCCCGAGATTGTGAATGTTTTTAAAGGGCGTGTGATTTCGGAAAATAATTTACTACATAGCAATGATAAATGCAGGCCAGGAGCAATTTCTTACAAATTACTCGCAGGGGGTGTATTGTAAAGCACCGAAACACTATAAGCTTAGGAATAACATTTGTTTGTAGGTATAGTACCGGTCTACTAGTTTTGCAAAATTTTGATACACCAACCAGATCAATGGACACACCTATACGTGACACTACGGGCCCATATAGTTCCTATTCTGTTCCGTTTTCTTCTTCCGCTTCGGTTTACTTGTTTTGTTTTTCTCATTTTCGGACATTCCGCTTCGCCATGGCATTGAAAACAGAAGATGGAACAAAGTCATATTTGCAGAGACACATCCACCCCTTTGTTTGTGATCCACATGTTGCCTCACCTCCACATGAGAACTTAATAAACTCAATATTCCATTAGGAATAAAGGCCTGCACACATAATTTGGCCACTGTGACTGGCATCATCTTTCAGAGCATCCCCTCCAGAGAGCTACCTGAAAATGTAGCACGGCTACATTCCTTGAACACTTCATTAGTGGGTGGCAGAGAAAAAATAGTGTAGGTGCGAAGCCGTACTTCGGAGCGACTTTAGATGTCCATATGTCTGTATTTGCCCTCCGGACAGTGGAGAATCCAGATTGCCCATTTCATGCCAGATGATGGATGGTTGACTGCCTCAGGAAATCACCTTGAGACCAAAAGAAGAAACACCCAGGCAGGTTAATGGAAACACTGGTTTACCTCCGTAATACTTTAAGGCCTCCCAGGGGCCTGCCAAATGCGTTCTAATAGTGCTTACGGTTTTTGTTTCACAGCCACTCAGACTGTGGGCAGTCAGTAAGTCTGGCATGATATTCAAGGTGCTTTTGTATGGTTGCACTGATATCAATCAAGAGCGCCCCTGCACAGGTGATGCCATCATGACATGCCCTGAAATAGCGCCTTGATCCTTGATAAAAGAAGTGTTTAAGACAACCTACAAACGGCGGAAGGTGGGTGGGCTTAACCAGTTCGGGTCTCCCTTTCGGTCTGGCAACCGCTACACGGACCCTTCGCAAGGGCGTGAAGGGTGGTAGCGGAGTTCCTCATAATGATGGGCGGCAGAACTTGTCTACTTAGACGGGACTGGACTACTGGTGGCCACTCCCCGCGCAGAGGCTCCAGACCTTTATAGAGGAGGTCCTAGACCTGATAAGATCACTCGTTTTCATCATCAACCTCGACAAGTCAATCCTATCACTCTCCAAGACCCCAGTTTCTGGGAGGGAGACTGGATTTTCTGTGGCAAACGTCGTGGGCCTTCTGCAGAAAGAGTAGCCTCGGGTCGTGGCGTGTGCCCGAGCAATATTGGAGAGCAGGTCGGTCCAGCCAGGCTATGGCTTCGGCTTCTTGGACTTCTGGCCAGCCTCATTGGGATGGTTCCTTACTACAGATTACGCATGAGGGGGTATCCAGATCCACAGCTCAGGTACTTCCGACCTGTATCACCCAAGGTCCCTCCGGATTCCCAGTTGCCCCTGAAGATGGTCCCGGAACCCTCATTTGGTGGACACATCCACGCATCTTGGAGGTGGGAGCCCCCTTCAGCAAAATAACACCCACGGACGCGACGACAGAGACATCGGTGCGAGGGCCCAGTTAGGGTCCCACAAAGTGCCGGCCGTTGGTTTGCCCATGCAAAGTTCGTATATGATCAAGTGCTCGGATTTCTGGGGCGGCAATCTTCTGGCACTGAGCCAATGGATCGCCCTGACCAGGGGAAAGGTGGATCCGGTCAGATGTGACAAACCATGGGACGGTAGTGGGCCTACCTCACAGGGGCAGCAAGGAGGCACCGTCTCTACAAGGAGAGGGTAGTCAGGGTCCTAGAGTGGTGCAGGCAACCGGGCACATTGTCCTTAAAGCACACGTACCAGGGGTGGAGAACGGCCTAGCAGACGCCATCTCCGGAAGGGCACGCAATGCCCAGGCGCTTCGAAGGTAAGGGGGTGTCAGTGGAATGGCACCTCCTGCCGGCAGCCTATTCGCCTCCGCTGTGAATCACCAGCTTCCAGCGTATTACTCATGGAGTCAAGATCCCAGAGACGTGGGTCAGGATGCAATGGTGGATCACTGCCTCTTATAGAATGAATAGAGATATATAATATGCATTACCCCCATTGCGATGATACTGACATTTGCCTGGGTTCTGTGGGGGTGGGCCCCCATGTGGCCGGTAGCTGTGGTTTTCACGGCTTCTAGAGCTGCTAGTGGGGGACTAGTGGCTGTATAGTAGCGATCCTCCAGCAGGGACCGCGCCAGTCCCGGAGCGTACCATCGCGATCTCAACTGGACTGTCTGGCGCATTTCCGCCAAATATACATTCATGGCGGGGACTTTCGGAAAATGCACTGCCGCGGCTCGCTGGCTCAGGCAGGCGAAAGTCAAGGAAGTCAACTAGAGAATCTTATTATTCTCGACTCTTCCGGGTCTATAGAGCTGCGCCACTCGAGAGATTGATCCGCTGTCTGCGTCTACGTCTGTAGGGCAGATCGGGTATTTCCTAACGGAAATTTCCCACGAGGGTTTGGGCGTCCCAAAAAACAGTTCAGGTGCTACCGCACCGCGATTTGGGCGTCCTCGGGGCTTCAGAGACCGCAGTAGTCTCTAATAGCCCAAGCCTCATGAATCTGCTGAAGGACATGTTTTCGGTTCGTTCTCCGGTTCGTTCACTCGTTACGGAGTGGGATCTGCCGCTAGTAGTGCTACAGTTCGTAGCGTTAGAGGAATTCGAACCAATGGAGGAGGGCCAGTCTTCATGGACTAGGGAAGACAGCCTTGCCAGAGGCAGTCGCTTCCGGACGATTGGGGTTCCGAAATACATACCTTGTCCAATGACGAGGCTCACCTGCGGGGGTCGAAGGACGGCGTGTACATCCTCCCCACGCTAAGAATCAGACACTGTCTTTCACACCTTGCCCAGTGTTTCTCCCGGACCTGGGCCTTGGCTGCGGGACGGTTGAAGAAACCTTGGTGCCCGGTCAGGGCACTAAAATGGTTACTCAGGGTATTGAAAGGGCTCCGGAAGACATAACCACTTTTCATTGCTAAACGCCCCAAACCATCTGGTCCAGCAGCGATGGAGGGACACAGACGCTGGGTTGCCTCAAACATCCACACCCTGAAAAAAGCATCACGATCGGTTGGTCGGCTCTAGGGTTAGGGTGAAAGCTACAAAAATGCATTTTGAGTTGTCCGACTGTGGCAAATGCAAATATTTTAGGGGGTTTATGGCACATGGTGGCCATTTGGCTTTTATTAAATTGCTTAAGAGTGACAATTTTACATCATTTAATTATATATATATATATATATATAGTATACCTATTAGAGATATATAATCGATGAGAAAACAATTGACGATTACATGTATTTTGGGTTTGATCTCTCTGGAAAAGTGCATAATATTTCGGGTTTTCTGCTTTAAAATGGCCGGCCATCTTGGATTTCTCAAATTAATCAAGCGTGGCTTCCAAAGAGATCATTATAATTTACATTTTCCCTACCTCCAAACATGAATGATATTTAAAAAAAAACAATTACCAAGCATTGTGGGGGTTTTTGTCCCTTGTCATGGAACTTGCAATTTTGATTTTGTACAAGTGAAATGGCGGCCATCTTGGATTCTCAAATTGCCCAAGGGTGGCAATTTTACACACACCTGGATTCCATTATATACCTTCAAAGAGATATAACAGCTGAGAAACAACTTTATCAGAGATTTCATCTACTCCCTCCTTCCGCTGTGGCTAAATGAGCACAACGAGCAAAAAAGCAAACACAAGAACAGAAAAAAACAGAATGAGCAGAACGAGCAGATGAGAAGAAAAAAGCAGAAGGAGCAGAAAAAGCAGAAAAGCAAAATCGGTGACTGAATGAGCAGAAAATTCAGAATGAGCAGAAAACGAATGGGCAGGCAGGAAAGGGTGCAGCTAAACGTTCAATCCGGGGGTATATACCCCAAGTTATTTTGATGGAAGAGTGAGAGGGGATTAGAGGAGGCCACCGAGATTTAGAGGCCATATACTGGAAGGAAATGCTGTAAAAGAAGCCATCCTGCGAATGATGTGTTATGATCCCTTCTTTAATTTTCAGAAAGAAGTCACCTAGGGCCTTGGCGAATTTTGGGGCAATGACCTTTCAAATAAACACAGGGAGTCTAGGGGTTGTACCTTTATATTTCATTTTTTTTTTCTCCTCTAAATATTTGTTTAAAACTTTTGATGGTTTTTTATGAAAAATCAGATTATAATTTGCTCTTCCGAAAAGGTACATTTTATTAATTCCGACCCTCAAATAAGGTTTTTCTAACTATCAGGGAAAGTGGGATTGACCAAATGAAGGGCGCTTTGGTAGACATGCTGCAGTTAGGCAATGTGTCATTTTTAAAGCCGTTTGTGTTTACTTGGCAAACTTTGATTTTATTGGTGAATCTGCCTCTGCAGAAAACACCGCCCGGAATTATGGAAGGACAGCAGGGTTGTACGTAGGTTTATTTACTTACTTTTCTGTTAATTTGAGTATCAGTTAAAACTTTTCATCATAAATAAGGCTGCCATGACAGGTCATTGATCATATATTTTGTGGACGTGCAGGCGGCACAGTGCCACGTGACAGTGTCAATGCATCATGATGAAAGCCAGTCCAATGATGAAAACTGTTGAAATTATGACTCTGCAAAGGGAAGCATGGCTTGAAAAAGTGGGAATTTGGGGGGGTTTCCATAGGTGACACCCTTCTTGCTGGAACCCTTATGACACACGGAAACCTTAACGGAATAAACCAAACGGTTTATGCGGGTTTATTCGTTCAGGATTCCGAATTCATAAGGGTGTCAGAAAGAAGGGGGTCACCTTAGGAAAAACACCCGAATTTGGGAAGCTCCTTTCCAGGAAAAGGTTGCCAGTTTGGAGGGACACTGGTCATTTGGAGGGACAATCTATACATATAAGGCGAAATCTGCAAGAAATGTGACTATTCGTCCCGAGTTAGTTGGGATTCATTTTTTCAAACCTGCTGTGAGAGAGTCAGTGGACGTCAAAGGGTAAAAGTCTGGTTCTCTGGTTCCAACCAAGGGATGGTTTTGGTATAATGGTGAAGGTTGATCTACCAGGTGAACTTTTGAGAAAGTGCAGGCTTTGGAACCTTAAATTTGGTGAAAATTAAGGCATTCTGAGGCAACAAAATGCCAAAAGGGACCCTAGAACTGAATTATGCCTTAACTGTCCTTGAGGTCTGCTGGCGAGGTGCGAAATGGTGGGCGAAATGGGGGTCTTAAGGGCAGCACACATACCCGTACCTCAGGGGTTTTTGGGTACCCATGCTCGTTCCGGGGGTTCTGAAAGTGACCCCTCTAGAGGACAAATTTTCAATGAAAATATAACGGGACCTGTTTTTGGTAAAACTATATATTTTCGGGGAAAATCACCCCTACGGGCCAAATTTGAGTGAAATTATACCCCTTAGTCAGGTTCCTTATTGGTAATTTTGGTGGCTTTTTATGGAGCTTATGAAAACTATACATTTTCTGCTGAAAGCTTATGGTTCACCAAAATAAGAAATCATGTGGGCATTTTTTAAATCCCCTATGGCCGGCATCTTGGAATTCAAAATGGCCGCAAAGTTTGCTCATTTCCTCGGTCTCGAGACTAGAAGAACAAATTCTGGTTTTGTTTGTTATGCCATGTTTTTGAGGGTCAAGGAATCCCAATAGATCATTAATAACAACATCAGGATCATTATTGTTTTGGCGGACATATTAAATTTCAAAAATGGGCGCCCAAATAAGTTGTTGTTTTTTCCCATTATCACAGTTCTAAGGACGGGTAGAGGCACGATTCCATTGTTTATATCATGTTTCCATGGTCTAGAAATTCAATAAGTATTTTGATGCAAAATGGTCACTTGGTTATGGCGGCCATCTAATTTCAAAAAGGGGCTATAGTAGCATATATTTACAGACAGTTTGCCTGCAAAAAATGTGATAAATGTGCAAATTGAGTCTTGATTATGTCTGTCCTGTCATAACTGTAGAACTACGATCTGTAATTGCCCTTTTTCAACAAGCTCAAAAAATTGTAAGATGGTGGCACTATGGCAATCTTTACCAAATCTTTAAACTTTAAAAGTTACATATATCTGTAATATTTAATGTTAGTACATCATCCAGAAAGTATAATAAAATTGTAAATTATAATATGCGGATAGGTCTTGACAATTAGAAAGTCCATCTGATAATATTGCTTCGTTAGCATGCTCCATTCAAGCTGGGGGCATATGCGAGTCTTCTCAAAGATTTTTTTAAAACCTATTAATTGCCATTCCGTTGTATATTAGTTATATCATCGCAGATGTGATATACAAATACAAACATCATTTGATATAGGCCTTATTAAATAAGGTAAAAGCGTTTACAAATTAAGAAGGAAATTTATGTTTGGCCTAAACCGATAAATATGGATAAGATTTAAGAGTAATGAATCTTGAGCTACAAAACACAGATCAATATAATCTATAGTAGAAAGAACAGTAGCACACTCAAATTTTTAAAAAATACATGAGATTATAGCCAGTTTTTAAGGACAGCCTCAAACTCTTTGGAACTGTATCATGCTTTCTTCAAAGTAGAACGATTGGACCCAGACGTGGCAAAAACGAGATAGGCAAAGAGTTCCATAGGATAGGGGCTGCATTGGCTAAAACAAGAGGGGTATTCGGCAAGTATGCAAATGTCCAGAAATACCCTTGTAAGAAGCGTACGTTTAGGGACCACATGCTCACTGGTTCTCTTTGAGGAGGTGGAGTAGTTGGTGTTGTCCTTAGTCCTTCTTTTGTTAGAGTATACGATTGGCCGCTATGCCTTGACCATTCATTAAAAAAATCCATATATGGTATTTTTTGTTAACATTTCCAATCAAGGTGGATAACCCCGTCCTGAGGACCTTTTTAAACCAACATAATTTGTAATAGATCTGTAATACTACTACTACTATATACAAAAAACCAAAGTTGTAATACGGTTTTATTCCCGTAACGGGGGTGGCCGATGTCACATAAAATTGCAGCAACCGACCTTACTCCTTCCTTCAATTTCAAACCGATTCCGCCATCCTCAACCCAAACCCTCCTACTCTCCTCCGCCTCCACTTGATTCTGCCATGTCTTCCCTGGACGTCCCCTCCGCCTCAAACCTCCCACACCGAATATAAAAAACTTCTACACATGTTCGTTATCCATCCTCAACACATGCCCCCACCAACGTACACTATCGCCTTCGCCAACCGTCCACTGCCTCTTGATAATAATATATTTGGTTATGCATCCAAATTCATCACAGAAAGAAGGATTATGAATACGATGGCCTTGGCTTTTAGAAGCCACATGTGCAGCATTGTTTTCTACATACAATTCTAGATAGCCGCCTATGCCACCTTCGAACAACAACTACAACTTATGATTGTCATTTCATATTCTGTTTTAATAATCATAAAGTTACAGCAAAGGCGTAAACTAAGTTCAAAATATGTCTTTCCCCTTAATAGAAAATCATAAATCCGTCATTTTGTTTCAAAATGGCCACTCTTTCCGAAACCTTTAAAAACCTACATTGCAATATACCTATCATCCAATAACTACTAAACAAGTGGTAAATTAAGTATGGTGTATGGTGAGATATACGAGCCGTGGAATCAAACGTAACTGCCTCCTTAGGCACCAAATCTTTATCAATGATCCGATAAACAAAACAAACCAATTTTAACAATTATAGCCTAAGGAGACTCTTCTCAAGGACCTACTGTTCACATTGCGCCATTTCTTTCGATGGCATTTACGCCATCCATTGGACCCAAGCATCAAATCCGGTTTGGACATCTCTGGAGCTTGCTTCTGGCCCATGACTTAACAGATGACTTGACTTCATCCAAGTCTTCAAATGGGTATCCACGGAGACTTTCTTTCATTGGCCCAAACAGATAGATTCTGAAGGGCCAAGTCAGGGTGGATGAGGTATCACAGACCCACCCCATTTTGGCTATTGGCCTGGGTTGTGAAAAGTGACATGTGTGGCCTTGCATTATCGTTATGGAGCTGTAAGTGGTCTCTTCTTCCTGATGGCTTCCCTCAGCTTGCGAAGTGTAATTACGTATCTTTCACTGTTGACTTTGTGACCCTCAGCAGGCAAGGTCTGTGAGAATAACACCCCCTGTGTCCCAAAACACGTAGCCAGCACCTTCTGAGTTCCATCTGCAGCCTTGAATATCCTGTGAACGTGGTGAAAAGCTTATGGCGCCATTGCTTGATTGAACGTTACTCCTCTGGGTCATACAGTCTGCCCATGTCTCACTCCAGTAACCACATTTGGAAGAAATCTTGTCCCTCAGCTTCAAGTGCATCCAGGAGCTCTTGGCACATTTCTACCCGCCTCTGTTTATTGTCTGCTTTCAACTGCTGTGTACCCCTTAGGCAAAAAACTTTTGAATATTCCAACAGAGATTAATGTTTTGTGCGATCCATAAAAACTCCATCATCATCAAATGTCTTGGAATCTGAGCGTCTATCTGCTCTTTGATTAACCACCTCAGCACGCTTTTTATCGTGTTGTATCTGTGACTGCGGTTTTGATGACGGCCACCCTGGTTTGTCTGAAATATCAGTCTCCCTTCTTTGAATTTCTTAACCCAACGCTGAACGTTGCTGATGTCCACCAAAGCGTCTCCATACACAGTTTTAAGCCGTCCATGATTTCCCATCGTGTGCAAACCCTCGTTCGTCAGACATTTCCATGACTGCTCTTTGCGTTTAAGCCCAACCATTGTTAAATTTAAAATCAGCAATCACTCAATTTGAAAAATAAGAAAAATTTTTTTTTTTTTAATTTTATGATAAAAAACTTTCTAGAGATTTGAAGATCCTGGTTGAGTCAAATCATTTTAAGTTATGGAATATGGAAAGGTTTATGTTTAGAGTGGCTAAAATTGAGCTTCCAAGATATTTCCAAAACCGGCGGATTTTGATGCTTGGTTCAAACGGTGGCATACAGGCTCGAAAGACATGGTGACTATGGTTTAACAGTAGTGCCATGTAGAAGAGTCCTCAGGCTATACTCTATGTAAATTTGGTGTTCATCGGAGGCATGATAAAGATTTGGTTGACTATGGAGGCATTACTTTTTGATAACCATCCTCGTATGTCTTGGCCATCAGAAACTCATATTTTTTATTTAGAGTTAACATATTAAATCCAGATGGCAGCCAAATTTGCCACCTAACAAGATCTTTGATCTTATACCACCTTATAACATTATTTGTAATATATTTTATATCATCCACGAAGTTATTATAAAATTGTTTATTAAAAGTAATGAGATAAATTTTCTTTCTTTGAACATTAATCCTTAGTTATGACATAATAAAACATGTTGAAAAATTCAAAATAAAGGTCGCTATGGCCACACTCAGATATTTAAATTTATCAATGCCCTACTTTATATATATATATGGGGCATCTTTCCAGGATTTTGAAGCCTTATAACTGTCCATATTTAGTAAATGTAGAGACTCCCACTTAAACTTAATGATATTCAAACCAAATAAAATGCCAAATATGATTTGTTATGGTAGAGACATCTCGTACTTTTTACACCGTCGTATTTTTAATCGTAATTTCAGAATATCGCTAATACTATATATCCCAATGTTTTTTTTGAGATTTTTGAAGGTATTCAATTGTGGGCTGGCAGGCATCTTCTATCTTGCATTTTAAGCACGTTTACAAAGTAAAAACATCAATGGGACCTTCTAATAGACAACCCTTTTAGATATAATATCACATACTTAAATTACCCTTTTAAGCAAACTTATGTATGTTAACCAATTATGAGAATCTGGCTTGTAATTTCTAGCTTTCTAAGGATTTCTTGAATGCAGCCATACCGTCTGCACCATCTTGACTTGTGAACCTTCTAACAAAGTGTCAGTGGTCAGAAATGCCAGTTAAAAGTTTAAAACGCATGATTAAAGACATAAATTCACACTCAAACTTGAAACCTTATCTTTTTGCAGGGGTCCCTCTGTTCTACTATGCACTACTATGTGTTTTCGCATACCTTTTGTATGCAAACTGTTTGAATTGGCAAGCCACTTTGAAATCAAGACGGCTGACACTCCAATTATCCTTTGTTTGTTAACAATTTTATGGTCTTGGCCCTGAAACACATTTATAGCCGTCGTGGCTATAGACACTAGACTGCATGAATTTCCTGGTATTAGAGACCGAATGTGGTGTGGGGCAAAAAACGTCTTCCCCTGTTGCTTTGCTGCCATTTTTGAAATTCAAGATGGCTTCCACAAACACATGGTCCCTTACGATGTTCTATTGGATTGTCTGTTTCTGACCCTGAAAACATGCATAGATGCCACTATCATGCCTCTACCTACTAGTTTCAGGGCCAGGTATCTCAAAAAAACAACTTCCCCTTGGCAGCCCTTATGAATTTCAAGATGGCCATCACAGCCACATGATCTATGTTATTGCATTGAGTTTGACACCCTCCAACATAGGTTTAGAAGGTGGGAATTACTTTTCTAGGTGCTTTAAAAAAAACTCAATATATAGCAATAAGGTTAAAATGGCGGCCATTTTAAAATCCAATATGCCTGCTATATGCGATTTTAAAAAAATGCCAAACAGTGATTTTCTGTTTTCTGTGACAGCTGAACTTTAGAAAAGGCAAAAAAAAAACTTAGCAAATCTCCCTAAAAAAGCCAACAAATTAGTAATATTTGAACATAGTTGACCTGACTACTGTGGAACCTATATCTAATAACATGAAATTAAAAATTAAAAAGCTTTAAATACCAATATACAAGAAAAATGATGATCCGTGGCAAGTCGGTTTTGCGGACTATAGTTTCAGTGAAAACCACTCAAACAAAAATGAACAATTTTTCTCAGGCAAGATGCCTCAAATTACCCATCTTTATAAATAAAACTAAAATCCACAGATATCAAAGTAAAAAAGGAGGGAAAATATCACTTTCATTTTGGGTAAAGTTTTTATTGAGTCACCCTGTAGTATATAGTGGGACATTCTACTCATTTGTACTATAAAGCAGCAACCAAAAGACAATTATTTTGGTATATCCAAAATGGGACAAATTATTTGTATTCCCAAAATGCAATTATTTGTATCTCGATGTTTGCAACTCGACCAAGTTGATCGCAGGATTTAAAGGCTTCTCCGTTATTAAAAACAAACAGCGAGCTCGAATTCAAAGATGTGTGATCGATGAAGGCTAATACCTGTCTACTGCTGAGCCATTTTGTAACAAAAACTACCGAAGGGGTTGGGGTGGTACCACCCCCCCCCCCCGTTGATTTTCGTTATGACACCGATTTCATAAATTTGGTTACCAAAGGATAGCTTAGAGTTTCACCCAAAATCCCATTATGAATACTGGAAATCGGGTGAGAAAATTGATATTTCGCCCATGTTGTGACTTCCACACCTTATTATGAGCCTCTAAAATGATTTTTGTTGTCAGTAGTTATCAAACTAGTATTTCCTATAAGTAGAGTTACAAAACCGCATGATAATATGATTTTCCTAACCTTTGTGGCGACAAAGTGAATTTTTCACTGTGTGTGTCTATGGACATTTGTCAGTTTTGCTTACCTGCCGCACTTTATGACGTCATTGTGACTAAATGCTAGGCATGTTGGTACTCATTTTGGTATCAATGGAAAGAGGCGACCAATAGCTATTATTGGTACCATAAACCAAGTGTCCTGGGATGTTCCGGTGTTTTGTAGGCATGTTTAGTACTCTTCTCATTCCGAAGGGACCCCCTCCCCCTATCCATCACTTTTGGGATCACCCTGTATCCTTAATCTTAACCACCTATACCCCGGTGGATGTTTGTTTTTTATGAAAAGGAGCGTAACATGTCAATTGCCAATTACATTAAATAATTTGCCCCAAAAAAGGGAGTTTTTAGCAAGCCGGGGAAAAACCTGAAGGGGGTGGTGGTAACCCACCCCCCCCCCTTCGGTAGAAACAGGGTTAAGACTAGAGACATCAGTGATCCCACGAAAGAGTCAAAATATTTGAAATTTGCAAGACAGCGGAAAGTGAAGGATAGTCTGTAGATGAGCGTAAGGGGTTTTTTCCAACTGTAAAATTGACAAAAGGAAGATCACACATGTTTTAAATATAACGAATCTCTCTAAAGTGTCCGTACGGACAGTTATGATTAAAATATCCGATTTTGTTTTAATTAGGTTGATTTTGGTCTAAAGCACGGTAGGTAGGGTAGTTTAGAATCTTGTATGTTTCACACATGTAAAAATCTGATTTTTTGATGATTTTTATTTTCGATTTTATGGATTGCCTGCAATGCATTGGTTTGGTCCTGGAGAGCAAGGGTGTCTAGGGAAAAAAGAGCAGGACTCGTGATCACCAGACCGTTAAAATCGTGAGTCGGCCCCAATGTGGGCAACGTGTTTGTGTCCTTGGGCAAAGATACTTAATCGAAGTTCCTCGTCCCCCAAGCGAAATCGGGGAAGCTGTTATGGGGAATATTACAATCTAAGTGCTGATAGATCGTGCGTGACGCCCGCGGCCTAGTAGGTGAAGCGAGTGATTTGAAGATTTCCTGAAGGCATCGTAATAATAATAGGCAAACTAGCGCTTCTGCTACTTGTGGAAAAGGCGCTATTATAATTTCATTATGAGTTATTAGTATTTGGTTACATGTATTATATTATTTAAGCGTTAACCCGAGGGAAATTTCAATTGACCAAAAAAAAATCCAGACAATTTAAAAGAATAACCGTCGAAATGAGAAAATAAATATTTCTTGCAAAATGATAAGTGTTCAGCATTGTTTTGCGGTCATTATGTTTCACGAGTGCTTTCATCTTCCCTGTCGGTAATGGAAACAGCACAGGGGATACATTTTTTTTTACCCAAACACTCTGCGAGGGATGGATGACTTTCCCTCCAACCATTAAAGCCAGAGCTGACATATTATGCTCTACAACATTGACTGTCTTTAGTATTTTTAATTTTTTTTTCCAAAATTTTGTTTAGTTGTTCCTTCAGATGGTATACTGGCAAATAAACTCATATCAGACGTTTTACAATTTGCGAGTGCGAGGGACGTTTGTAACCATAATGCATAACACGGTCGTTGTGATGAGGGTTGCGTGCAATTCGGAGATTGTTGCTTGCTTATAAGTACAACACGTGTTGTTTGGTCCATACTAACAAATGGGCAACTTCTGATACCACGATAAGCCCGATGTTTTTTCAGTGCAATTTAAATGGCCATGGCTCTGGTGATTGTAAAATCTTGTACATCGTGCCGTCTTCGTGGAAACCAAATTTCATCGAATCACAGGTGTAATCGCAGACGTAACAGTTATTGATTTGACGAATTTGGTTACAACTACCGACAATTAGTTTTTGCGCTTTTTGTCATAGACGTAAAATACGTGACATTCATCATTTGGAATCATGTTACGGACACTTCTCATGGTGTTTTGAATACTTTTTCAGGCGGTATAAGTGTGACATAAGAGAAAATTCAAGTTGAGAATTTTAAAGGGCAAATTACAGTACGAGTTGAATTTGGAAATCGCAACGTTTATTGCTATAAAATTTCCGCCCAATACCTCATATCTACAAATTTTACCATCAAGTAGTGTGGTCGTATGCGCTTGTTGGTGTCATCTAACGTTGAACGGGAGTTTTGTAAGGAATAAAAAATCCACATTTGCGCCTTATGTACAGGTTATGACAAGCGTCGTCCTAGAGGTTGCCGTACGGCCAAAGGAGGAAATACAAACTATTGGGATTTCGCCAAATAGAACCAACAGTGCATTACCCATAGCATGTCTGCCAGGTGAAAGCGGGACCCAGTTACAAAATTATGTCGAAGAAGACCATGCAGACCTGGTATTCATTATCTTTCACAAATCGTATGTTAACAAACGACATAAACTTGATATTACAGACTGTATCAAAGAATGCACGATCGAAAACACCATGGTGTATTTCAGAAGTCACTCTACACGCAACGATGCACTTGCATGTCTCAAACAAACCTTGGTTAAAAGTTGGATGGAAAGAGAGGTTGTTCATGAATATGCGACAAGCAGCAACACCTGACAGGTATGGGACACATGGGTGGCTTCAGTTTGGCAGTGGATACGGTTTATCGCGGTTTTCGAGAAATGAGAGTCGAATAGAGATGAAGTACCAACAGATAGCGTGGTGGACATCTTAAAGAAACGCTTATGTGATGTATCCGGAAAAATAGAAAACGTTTGGTCATGGGATTAATAAAAACACCTGGCCGTAACCTCAGCTGTGATGATCAAGTGGTTCTCCGGAACACCAAGCGATTTTGTGCCCGTTAATATGACAACCAAAAGAAACGTGAGCTTATCTACTGAACGATATATACATAGAGTCAGAGTTTATAATTTATTATGAACATTACCAGATTGATTCGAGTCCTTTCACAAGAAAGAAGCCGTTCTGTTTGCTAGGTCACAAAAATTTCTTACTCCAATTCTTGATTGTCCTTTCGTCACTTTTAACAAATATGAGTTATCTTCAATAGAAACCGATCAATTGAAATGAAATAGCAACAAAGAATACAACAAAGTGAATTTATCCTTTTAACAGACGGCAAAGCACATATTTGTTATGATACTCGTTTACAATCAGCCGGTCGTGAGCGTAGTTAGTAAATGTTTGAGTTCTCCGGTCCTCTGATATAGTGCTTTAGGAACCATATTTTGTCATGAATTGGTTTAATTGGGAACCTTGGTTAATACAGTATATTAAAAAACAACTTCGATAAATATATTAGGACAAGGAGTTATGTTCTTGCAGTGGCGAATTGAGCCCTAGCTCAGTTTTTACCATCAATTCGAACAAGTCCTTATTAAATTGACACGCTGTGTACAATTTGCTCCATAACACATACTTCTGGCTCGCACCTTCCACCCTGGACAACCAAGTTAGAACTATTCTTCTACAGTTTGCGTTAATACCAAGCAGCGATTATGACGAAAGCATAAAAAACCTATATTTTGCAACACTTGTTATGTTGGGGTTTACCATTCCCTTTGAGCCATAGTGCTAACTCTCCATTTTTGTAATTGTTTGGTCGGTCGACCAGGTACGAGGAAAAACATGCGGTCACGTGCGGATATCAATTTACTTGGCTTTGGAATTCCGGTAGCCATTTCCTTGGTTGTCATTAATGATACTCGTAACTATAACCCTTTTAGACTTCGCAAAGACTAGGAATGCACTCAAGTATTGCCAAAAAAAAATCAATGAGGAGGGATGGAAGAAACAATTTGTTCGTCAAGGTTAGTTCACATATTTTCAAATCTTTCTTTCAATGATCATCATGAAAAATACATCGAGCCCCGACGAAGCGGCCAACAGCATTAAATTGATAATTTGAAACAACATGATATTCCATTAAAATGGTCGAGCCAGCTGAAAAAAATCAATTTCTCTGATGAGTTAGGGTTAATACATAAATACATTAAAAAAACACACACAACATTACAGTCCATACATACATACGTACAAACATACATATTTACAACATAATACAACATACAACATAAACCATACATACACATAGACATACACATACATACATACATACATACATACTTACATGAGCTACTTTGTGGGTTTTTACTAAAAAAAATCTCTTAAAAGAAACTTTCTAAGACATTTTTTCAGAACAAAACAATTTTCAAAACGATATAGTAAAGAATTCAAAATATATGATAACGAATTTTTCTCTTAAACAGACACTTTTAGACATTTTTAAAGAATTTTTTCATTTTTTTTTTCATTTTTTTTTACTAAATTTCTTCCCTGTCTAGCCATGAGGATTTCGCCGCAGGCCTATAAGTTACTAAATAGAAAAATCCTCTTGTCTACTCTTTTACGGAAAAACCTCAATACTAGATGACATTATTCATTATAGAAAATCGTTAACATAGGAACTCTGTTAAAAAAAAAAAACACACGTCAGAAAGAATACTTCACAACGTTAAAAAACCCACAACGTTATTGTCACGTATAAATGACCATACACACACGTACACCTCCCTACATACATACATACAGTCCATACAACCTCTACCTACATTATACCTCATACATACATACCATACTACATACATACCTACATACATATATAAATACAAAATTACAGACAGACAGACAGACAGACATGTATACATCCATAAGCACATACATGGGTACAGCATCATGCCTACATGCTGCATTTAACTATAAAACCACTTTCATATTCTCGGAATCAATGAGCAATAGATGCGTTTCCTTGCCCGTGTTGTTTAGTCAGGCCAAGATGACTTGCTCAACATGCTCTAGGTTTTTGCAAGTAGTCCACTATGGTCTATTCATTCCTGTAAAAGTATGTCTTGCTCAGTTCCTTTAGTTTCCTTTTAGCATATGTAGTTTTGAGGATTTTTTGTCAGCCGTTCTTTTCGGGACCAATTCCTCATTAGAAATAACCATCTTAAAGGTCCTGGAAATGAGATGATAAACCTACTCATATCTTGGTTGGGTATTGCAATAAACAGTCCAAAAAGATACACTACCAGTGACAAATTTTGTGAAACTAATGATTCTAGCATTGTCATGACTAGATTCACACAGTACCTAATTTTCTATCACTCTCTGAATAAATCAATGGTACCACAAATGATTAATCCCCAACCCACATATTGAATGCACACTTGACACAAACCACCTCAATTCTATTTGCATTTCCTTTAGAAACAAGAAATTTTTCTAGCAAAATAATAGTAGGGGTGTCTTTATGAATTCCTAAACCCCCTGATGACTTCGGTCAAAAGACAAAAACATACTTGCGATTGGATTGGTATGTGCCCATATATTTGACAATCGAACCTCCATCGCCGTCAAGGTACAGTCCACAGAAGACAGCTTCCCGACCCAACCCTTCCAACTACACAATACCACCGTATTTTTCAAATCAGGGCTACAGTCTTGTTCAACACTTGCCAAATTTACCATTTTTCTCCCGACCAGGAGATTAGTCTGCGAGTTTTCCCCGTCGTCAGCGAGACAAGAGATGTCAGAACTCCTAACCGTAGGCGACAGCATCATGAATCAACAAGATCAAACATGTTTAATTGCGACGCCACTGTTTTCAGTCCCCGATCATTCGCCGACCTTGAAACCACGGCACAAGTTGTGTCATTTCGCTGTCAAGAACTGCTCGTCGATGGTCGCCGAATTGTTGTTTCCAAGAAAGTAAGTCACATAGAAGACAACCCCGACGCGACCAACCTCTTCCCAACTACACAAGATTTTTTGTTAAAATCGGCTGCAGTTTTGTTCAAACTTACACACTTTACAAGATGAGATCTCAATCGCCTAGCAGTAGCCGACAGCATCATAAAATCAACCATGAATGATTCAAGGCATGGCACTTTGTTCAGTTCCCAATCAGTCGGCAGCCCTAACACGACAGCACAAGTTGTGACAGGTTGCTGTCAAAATGCAAGTCGGCGACTGATCTTCTGTAGTCGCCCGAGTTAGGTCGCGATTTTAAGACGTCCAATTGGGTTGCACCTTCTCTCCCCGATTGACAGATCATTGCGACCACATTCAACTGCACACAAACCCTCTAATGCGCCAACTCATCGGATACCGCTTCCAAAACGCTCATGTGTTCAATCCGACCTTCCCGAATCTAAAAACCGCGCATTGATTTTTAAGCTTACAAGAAAAAATCGTGGCGGTTTTTGTCAAATTTGCCACGTTGCTCCCGAACACACAGACTCTGAGAAAGCCTTTACAGGACAGTCCCCGACTTGGCCCCCACACTAACACCCTGAAAAAGGGGAAAATGTTCACGATTTTCGAAAAAAAAATGGCCAATTGGCACCAGTCTTGAGCAGCAGGCTTGGAAGTGGTTTTCTAGAAGATAATCCGTAAAGACTATAAAGAAGATTAATACAGAAACATGTCCCAGACTTGCCAAAATACAAATGAAAAAAAAACTGCTCACGATTTTAGATAAATTTGCCAATCGGCACTAGTCGTGAGCAGTCTGGAAGGGTTTTTCTAGCAAGAATCGGCGTTGTGTGACTGCGCCTAAAGCTTTAGTTGCGTACAGGAAGTACGCCGAAAACCCCTCAACTGTTGGTAGCCAAAGAAGAAGGCCCAAAAAAACCAGCGTAACTCAATGGCTTGAACACTGCAATAATCTCTCTTTTACACCAGAAGTAATCATTGTGAACTTCTATATAATATGATATTTATTTAATTTTCAGGTTTATTCTGTTACTGGTTTTTCTGGATTCATGTTTATGGCAAGTGCTGCAGATGGTGAAGCGTTGTGGTGGATTGCTATCATCATTTCATCACTTCAGGGCGTTAACATATTTTTTCATTCGGGTTTAATGCAAAATCCTTGAGATGTGGAAGGACAGGAAACAAGAATAGACGGACATGAGTTATAGATGAGTGGTGACCTATGACGTCACTGTTGACATCAGGACCGCCCTCTGTGTTTTCTGGCAGCAAAAATATTCAGTAGTTTCGTGACGACCACATAAAATCTGGTTTATAAAGTACTTGCAGGAATCTTCCTGATCTAACCTTGGTCACAAATGCAGCTGGGAGGAATTAGCTTATTTGCTTGATAAGAAAGTTAGTCTTATTTAAGTCGAAACAAAAGGGACAGCAAAAAAACAGAATTTCCCCAATGCAAAGTATAGGTGCTGTTGCCTGCCAGTTTCTCTTCTTACATCAACAGGGGGCGCAATAAATAACAAAGGTCACATCATCTATACTCTATTTAAATATCGATCGCCAAGCTAACAACGTGCACATTTGTACAAACCAAATGAAATGCATATTTGTCGGTCTGATACTCTAATACTAAGGTACATAAGGTCTTTTGCACTCCTGTTGGTGTGTGTATAAGGGGGATTATGTGGACCCCCACACCTCTGAAAACACTTTGCCGTTAGTTAATTCTGCTCATTAATGAGGCGCATTCAATCGACCACCTAATCGAAAAAAACGAAATCGGCTGTACCCAGCCAAATGGGCACGCTAAACGATTTTATGATACGCAAAATGAAAAGAAAAACACATTCCCAATAGGCCATGGACCAAATAAAAAAAAAAAAATCTCGGATAGGACCAAGGAGGCGCACTCCTGGGAAATACATAAACTGATTTTATTCAAAATCAGTTGTAGTGTGTTTCATGGATAGCCGTTAAAAAAACGGTTACAATCGAAAACGTTTTTTTCAATAATAAACCAGGTTTGTGAATCACTTTAAATAAAAAAAAGACCAGCTTTCCAAACACTGTCTGTTTCATCTCATTTGCTTGTTCATCGAGAAGATTAATCCAGTTTACTGCGGTACACAAAAATCGAATTTGCGCCACTTTCTGGTTGAGTGAAAAACGGTGTGAATTCGTTTCACATAGGTTTTGTTCACCTTTGAAAAGATAGTAGAGGGGCCTATGTTCTCCAGAGAGTGATTTTCTGAAGTTAATGTAATTGTGGCAACACTATAAATGTATTACTGGGGGTGGACCTATTCAGAAAACCGATGTTGCCATTTTGTTCTGTTGACCTTTAGTGAACTTGACACAAGGTCAAAGCAGGTCATACATCGTCCCAGTGTATCGACCGGTACCAAAATGTGCAAATTCACAAGGAATGTTGGATATACTATTATTGTTTACTTGCGCTTTTGTTACTTTTATATGCAAAATAAGCTAATTAGAGGACATTGCATAAATTTGCCATTTATTCAGACCGTAAGTCCCGCGAAAGCCATGAGTTAGCCTAATGTTGTGTACAATGTACAGTGAACCCTTACCACAACCCAACACCTTGCTTTAATGCCCATGGCTAAGTAAACCACGTTGTTTTATGAAAAGTGGCAGAGAAAATGGTTGATTTTGTCGAAAATAATACCAAATCCATGGAATGATTGTTCTTATAACCTGAAACAACCACGATTCGCACTACAGAGACCAAAGTTATATACTCGTGGATGTGGGAGTTGATGTGTTAATTTCTTTCCAACATGCGCGACAAGAACAGGTAAAGGGTATTTTTTTCAAGATTGTGGCACGATACATACTAACGTGAAAGGGTAGGCAAAACACTTAATCTGGAAAAAAACGGGTGACTTTTCAACTTGAACTTACATTAGGGTACGATTTGAAATTTGAGTTTGTATCGTTAAAAAAAAAATTTCGGCTCATTCTGTGTAATTGAGCTACTCAGTATATACAAAGAAACAAATTTCTATTTGCTGCTTAGCGGTCAAATATTGCCAATTACTTATTAAGGGCAGGATTTTACACTTACCATATACTTGTTTAGGCCTAGTCAAATACTTGTACTTGTTTACGCGTATTTTTGAAACTCTTGTTTAGGGGTGCGGGGGTCTTTGAAAATGTAGTACTTTTTGGTAAAACTGACTTACCCCTTAAAAATGGTCCTTTTTTGATCATCTCATCACTAAACTGTGGACTTTCTTGTCAAAATTTCTTCACACTCCCTTTGGACCATTTTATGGACAGAATCAACAAAACGTCAACCTTTTACACCTTGTATGGGATTTGTGTGTGTAGTTTGTGTGTGTGTACGGCGACCTGCTTACTGATCTCAGATAATATCAGCCAGTGCCCCCATTCATGTCCAAAACTCAAACTAGCTGTGTAATGAATTTTGAATTAGGTTCTGTAACTTTTTGACTATTGGCATACTCAACAGGTTTAAAATTGGTTCCGCGTCTTCTTGTCTTTTGGCATCAAAAAGACTTCTGGTCACTTTAAAATGCATCTTTCAACTACATGCAAAAGTGCACAATTCTAGGACACAAAAAATATGAAATCAGCAATATAGATATGCTTATATTACGTAAGAGCAAATGGTTACGTCAAAGTGATGACCGTCCCATAATTTACGTCGTGTGACCATCATACGCAGTGTTGCAACTTCAATAATAATTAACACAAACGAAATAAACAAAATAATTTCATTCTGTAACTTTTTTCTTTCTAATTTTATTATTACGTTCATTTAATCCTCATATTACAGTGTCAGCAATAACATTCGAGTCAACACGATGTTTTTGGTTCATCACTTTTGACGTCACGATTTGGGCGCTTTTGATCAATGACGCCGTTGGCGAAAAAATCCGCCCGTTTTCTTCGTATGTCAAAACGCAAAAATTAAATTCCTCTATTTTGTTTTAAAAAAAAATTTTTTTTTTTACATCAAATTGTATTTTTTTCGGGATTCGTGATGTTATGTACATCTATTTTATGAAATGTAAGTCAAACTGAGCTTGGAAAAATCTGACATTTTCCTTTAACGTTTTTCTCCAAGAGGTCTGTGACAGGAATTACCCAGATAATTATAATGAATTATGTGGTGGTAACCATTTAACACATGATAATTGTGATCGAGCAGGACCTATACAGCGCGATCCATGGAGGGCGGCGGAGGGGGCATGCGCCTCCTGGTAATTCTGTAAATTCTTGCAAAATCAGTCCATTTTGAGCTATTTTGGAAACCAGTTACAAGTTTACAAACAGCCTTTCAGCCCCGGTAATTTTGACATTTTTCAAATCCTGGATCCGCCATTGCTTATACTCTGCAGTGGATTTCTGTCCTCCAGTATGGCATGTCAAAGTGGTTCTCTTGACTGGTTTATTGCATACACTCTATCACTTAATACAGGAAAATAATGAAAACAGGTTGGGGGGGGTCCTCAACACAAAGGACCATACGGGGACTTGCTACAGACATCAGTCTACGTTTTTTAGCCTTCTGGTATATCAATGACCCCTTTTTCATGGCCAATTTTAGTAATGCAACGGTTCGTTTTTAAAAATTGTTTGAGAATTATTCCAATTTTATCAATTCGAAGCCAATTTTTAATAAAAATGTAGGAACTGAGTCAGAATTTTTCTCAATCTGAATTCAAAATTGTCCATTAATTTGCTTAAAATTTACAAAAAATTAGGAAAAGGGGAAAATTTGGGTTAATTTGACCCCAAAATGTGCATTTCTGGTATAGCACGGGTCCATTTTTTGGCAAAATGATATAGCTATGGGTCCTACACTTCCAGACTCTCGAGGCACGTCCCTACCTAACCCAACCGTGAGACACCCACGGGGTATCGGGTGGACTCCTATACTTGATCTTGCTCAGACAAGAATTTCAGGGTCTCTGGATGGAACGACTAATTAAATCATCACATACATGTGACGGAGACTAAGATAACTAGTATACATACATTTGTCTCTGAAGTGCGAATCGTGGTTATTTAAGGTAATAACAACGATTCCTTTCCATTTCTTGGTTCTACTTTACTACCCATGGGTATTAATAGCAAGAAACTAATGGGGGTTGTGTGGGTTTTTCTATACATTCAAGAATAGTGTTTATAGATGACTGTTATTGTGCAAAATAACTTGAGGCCTAACTCTGCTTTGGACAGGACTGGAGTCTGCAGAAAGGCAATTTTGTCCCATATTTATTGTCTCTAAATTAGGTTAATTGCAAAATAACAGAAAACGAAAGGTAAAATAAACAAAATTATCAGATTACATGTGTTCCTTGTCTGAAATTTGCCAAATTTGTGACCAGGCATTATACTTTGACGATGTATGACCAGTTGACCTTTGACCTTGGTCAAGTTACACTAAAGGTTCAACGGAAAAAATGGGCAAATCGTTTTTCGAATATTCAGACCCAGTCGTATCCGTTTTATAGTTGGTTGCCAACAATTAACTGAACTTCACCAATTTTTACATAGGCCCCTCCAATAGCTTTCAGATTCTTCAAAAGGGATTAACTTATAACCAACTGTGTTTTGTTTCATTTGCCAAGTTTTGCAATCTTTGAGCTTCAAAAAGGCGGGCACAGTACTGAAAAAACTCTGCCCGTGCATAAAAGTGAGATGAAACAAACGCTATTAAAAAGCCCAGTCTTGTTTTTTAATATATATTTCAAGTAGAATACTTTTTGACATTTAAGATTTTTAACCAATTTTTATGATTGTACAATTTTTGAAACAGGCTGTAGTCTATGTGCAACTATTATAGAAAATGAATTTTAAATGTCGTCTCAATTATTGTCTGAATAGCACCATGCAAATAACCAAGTTCCTTAGATTCCCTTCTTTTCCCGAACTGCATAGCCATTGTTATTACCCATGCAGTTTGTGAAAAATTCCAGGCGATATCATCCACCCGTTTTAGATTGAGTATTTTTCATTATGCAGGAACGACAGATATCTTGTTCCTCGATCACGAATTTAATCATCTTGGAGGTCCTACCTGTGTGTTATTGTTTACTTGGACCTCATCTTCATTTGGAGGAAAACGGGTAGAAGAAAATTCCTGCAGAAAGGTTGTTTGGCAAACTGTGATCGTGTGCAAAACCAAACCCGTAAACTTGCGCGTTAACACAATTTCTATTCAATTTACGCATTAATGCAGAGTAACAGTAAGTTAATCGAAATTTAGTGGTATTCATCGACCTATATTAAATGCAGGTTAACCAGCGATGCCGATTGTCCCAACATTAAGTGCGGGTCTTGGTTCTGCATAAAGATGTTGTGGTCACAGTTGCAAGCAACATTTCTTTCCTAATTTTGGTATCTTAGTTTTCCTTTTCGAATAAATGATGAAACTTACGCCTGGGGGGCACTCACATATATCAAATGGATATGGGTGTAAGGCTCGCACTTCGAAACCACGGGGCATTCATTCGGTGACAGAGGCTGGAAAAAAAAATAGGGGTGTGTTGGGGTGAGAGAGAGACGGCCAAATTGCCCCAAAAATAGGGCTTTTTCTGCTGAGTGACAAATTTGCCAAAATTTTCGAAAAAATATGGGATTTTTGGTGAGATTTTGCAAATTTTCTCAAAAAAATAGAGCCTTTGGGTGAAATTTTTCAAATTTTCTCCCCAAATAGGGGTCCCTTTGGGTGACGTGGTAAATGTTTTACAACCATAGAGGTCTTTGGTGTTTTTGTTTTTAAATAAATGGGGTCTTTGAGTGATAACGATGCTGAAAAGGGGTCTTAAAACAATCTTACACTACGCGTGGCTTGACTCACAGTAGAAGCTCGTTTTTATTTATCTTCGGAACGAGGCTATAGCTTCATCCAAAGCGGCGGTATAACACCTGAAAAGCTTTTCAATTCAACTTCAGGGACACTAAAATGCTTTTTTGCAGTTTCCACAAAAATCTGATCTGAAGTCCCTTTGTCCATGCATACAAGGCGGATTTACTTAATCAATAGCGCCATTATTTGCTGGATTCAATAAATCATGGTGTACATCTTTCTGTATATCTAATATTCAGGGGTGGAGGAGATGCATTTAGTTCATTTTCAAGAAAATGTGCACATACAAACTACGCGAAAACCGCATAGAACTGGTTATTTTAATAATAATTTATTTATGAAAATTATGTAGCTTCCCAGGGGTGCGTCACCGTTTGTAAACGCTATGAGAACTGCCCGTTGGCCTACGAAGGACTAATTTCCATAAAAAATTGGCTCATTATAGGGCAACATAAATATATTTACATTGCTGAAATAAGATTTTAAAAAGTTAAACAACCTGAACGATTGAAGGGGCAACAAGTTTTGACTAGCGTGGAATTAGCCATGAAAACGCCAGGTCATTTATTTTTTTTCACGAAAATAGCACAACTGATATTTGAAGGGTTAAGTACATACAATTTTGAATCATAATAATTAAGCGTTAAAACGCGGCGCATCAACAACAAAACGTTTGATCCGCATAACAATCCCCTTATTACACTTAAGTGTTATAGTCCTGTTTTTATTCCTGTCGTAAACGCAATATTGCGATGGTAAGAATTCATTTTGAGGAGTATGTTTTGAGATAAAAACAAAAAAGGTCGTATTAACCGCTGAAATGGCCAACTTTGTTCAACAGAATATGATTTTTAACCCTTTTTTACATGAACTTTTTTAGCCGAATATGTAAAGACTTCATCACCGATTCAATTGAATAGATTGTCGTAATGTGTGAGACACTCTATCGTTTCCTTTGTTTGGCGTCAATGAAAGAACGGATAAAAGTTTCACGAACATCGAGCTGGGTGAGAGGAGGATTAGGCACGTAAATATTGTAGTCTGTTATGAGTGCCCAAAACTCTAAGCTACTTTTTTAAATGATTGGACCAAACTGTCAAATATTATTTCTGGAACAAGATGAATAAATTTACACGTATCAGATTTTCTAGTATTCTTTAGTGACTAAATAACTTTCATTTGTGAGTAATATAACTTTTATTCATATCGTTTTTCTCATTTTGAATTCGTCAGAGTTTGTTCAAGTTTGGTTGTTTGGAAATTTTATTCGTGCATTTCTTTGTAATATTTTTGCTTCGTTGAGAAAAGGGAAATTTTTAATTATGCCTTAATTTTTTTTCGGTATCGGGACAATCGAATTTCTATGGTATGATTGGGTAAAGTGTACAGCCTCTCAGAATGACTGGAATCGTCGACACGCCCCGAAACCTTTTAATGAACTGACAGGAAAAAAAATCCTACTATAATATAGCCCACCTAGCAAAGCGGTTTTATGATATCGCAAAAAAAAGCTCAGCCTGTAGGTCCCTGACCAATCTGGACAACCAAGGTTTGAAAGTGTTTTGGGGTCCCTGATGGATACAGTTTTGGATGGGCTTGCGCTTAAAAAGTCCCCGGGCATTTTGGGAGGGGTCATCAAAGTTAAATAGGGGTAAAAATTGAAAATTGTCCAAATTGCATCATAAGGTCGATGCAATTTAAAGCGCGTTTCAAATCGCTTAACATGTCTGATTTTAATGATTGTGATCTAATGATGTTTTCCAAATTCAAAATAAGCAACTTCAAAATAAAAAAACCCATAGCCGTGACCTGATGAAATTTCAAAAATGGCTGCCACACGCAAATTAATCATCAGTGGTATATACTTGTAACCTTGCTTGTTTGCACAGTTTAACTAATGGCGGGTGTCATACCATCTGATGCAAAAGTCTGAATTACTGTTGCAATCACAGTGAATATGGATTCCTCAATGCAATTATTACAAGGCGACATTAAGGTTTTGAATAGCGTAATGGTAAAACATTTGCCACCCTCCCGTAAGCTCCAACATGAGCAGTAAATGGGGCAGGCATCTGGGTTCATAAAATTCAACTGATGAATGCCTGTTTAACAGTTGGCTGTAGTTACCTTGAAATTAGGGAATAGTGTGCAGGAGAAGAAATATGAGAGTGAGTTTCCTGTTCATTGCCTACCACTTTTTGGCCTTGTGCTTTGGTACGTGATGGTAAGGGAGGGGGGAATTGTCTTCACTGTAACGGGGGAGGGGGGCCCTTGTATCAAAGTGGGATATGTTCGTACATGCATCCGAAAACCATGAGCCGGTTTGCACTTGGCAAGAAAAAAACACTTTTGCAACCCTAAACAGATATTTGGTTTGATATTGCTACCGCTAATTCGCTAAAAATGGCCAACATTGTCCGATTTAATGATATTCGTGTCCGCTTCATTCCCGCTTCTAAAAGTGCGTTGATCTTTTAACCAACATTTGGCCATATCTTCTTTCTAAGGTCAGAGGTGAACAACTATATCTTTTTTGGATTCCGTATACCATACGAATAATTTCATACACATGTTGATACAATTTGGATTTTTTGTTATATTTTGACCCCTTATTTTTACTTTTGACTGACCCCTCCCAAAAATGCCCGGGACTTTCAAGCGGCAACCCAATTCAAAATGTTCAGTAGCCTCCAGGGAACCCCAAAACACGTCAAACGCTTTGTTTCCAGTAATGTGGTCATGGACCTCCAGACTGACCTACTATTAACGCAAACGCGCGTTAAGCTTTTTAGCCATCCGGTACAATGTATATAAACGTTTACTGTAAATCTATAACTCACTTAAATTATTAATGATCCATGGGCATGCTTTAAAAAATACTTATATCTCCCAAAAACGTTTTTATTTCACAGTATGTTTTTGTTCGTTGTTATTCGTGTGCTTTAGAGGTGTAGGGGTGCTTAGGATAAAGCATGAATACCGTAAAATTATGTAATCTTGTTCTACCTTTGAACATGTTGAACTTGTGGTACATGTCAAGAAAAATGGCCAACAAAAACAAATCGCATTTAAAGGATCCCCAACGTCTATATTTTTAAATTGCATGGGTCGTAATATTCAAACTTAGTAAGAAAGTTAAGACCACTTTAAGAATATAGCTGTCGAATAATTTTTGAAATACATGGATTTTTCGTCGTTCCGTCCTTGCAACGTTAATTTTCATTTTCAGTTTGATTAAAATAATCAAAAATTTAATTTTGTGAGTTTTACAATATTGGGCTCAAAACAATAGGTAAACGACCATTATCGAAAGGTTCTGGTAAATTCCGCGTGTATTTGCCATTTGGCAAAATCTTGCACCGGCGTGTGATAAGAAAAACGTGGTAAAACTCTTCTCCACTACACGGTGACCTTAACTACTGTAAGAGGTAAAAGCCTTAACTTCACCTTCAAGGAAAAACATGTAAGATAAATCTCTTTATGTGTATTTTCTAGACACCGTGAGATCGACTATACCAAAAGCTTGAACTTCTTTAAATTTCCATAAACCTGGCGTCCTATCTATCGATTGGGTTTCGTTTTGTTTTGGTTATAGCCGGTACACGTGTGCGTTTCGGGGGTGTGTCTCTTTGCTACATTGGAACGGTCCACTTCCGGGTCAAAGCCAACTGCATCATCTTTGCGACAGCGTTTCGCGGGGAAAACAGGAGAAGGGCCCTGTCTGATCGGTATATTTTTATCCTTGAAATTTAAAAAACTTTCCCGATGTTCACTTTTAGAAATCTTGTGTGAGATATGATCAGGATACTGTTGAGGTACGAACATGTAAGAAATTAAGAAATGTCTACTCAGTCGGACTTCAACCTTCGAATAAGACCTGAAAAACGAAAACTAACCCATTAACACACACATACATAATACACATACAACATAGCCGCAGGACCCTGGACCTACGACCTTTGGACATCAGTTACCTCTGAAGAAGAAACTCCTATTGTCCTTAACTACAGTCTGTGGATAATTGGACTTCAACCTTTCGAAAAGATCTGAAAAACGAAAACCAACCAAACTACACACATACATACACATACAACTAGCCTGCTAGATTACCTTTGACCTACGACCTTTGACATCATCCACTATGAAGGAACTCTATTGTTCCTAACTCAAGTATGGTTTAAATCGGACTTCAACTTTCGACAAAAGATCGAAAAACGAAAACCTAACCAAACAACACACTCATACACATACATACATACACATCCAACATGATCTCAGATTACTTTGACCTTGATCTATTGGACCTTTGACATCATCCATATGAAGACCCCTACTTCCCCTTATCCCCAGTATCTGGTTTTAAATCGACTTTCAACTTTTCGAGAAAACATGAAAAGGAATACCTAACCGAACTGGAACATACACACATACTTCGGCCAAGGGTCTATTATGGCAAGTAGATTGCACACAAAATAGACCTGGTTTTTCGTCGATAAACCTGGTTTTCACAAAACCCTGTTTATCGACCGAGAACCTTGGTTTTTCGCAGATAAACTTGGTTCTTCACGGATAACCTGGCTTTTCCAACAAAAAAACCGGGTTTTTTGATTCGATTGTTCATAGTTTTTTTTAAAAACCAGGTTTCTCTCTCGGTCGAAAAACTGTTTTTCAAAAACTGTGACATCGAATTCGAAAACCTTTTTTTTTCGATTGAAAAACCAGGTTTTTATCAGTGAAAAACCAAGTTTACGGCGAAAACTCAGGTTTCTCGGTCGATAAACCTGGTTTTTCAAAACAACATGACAATTGAATTTCGACAAACCTGGTTTTCGTTTGAAAACCAGGTTTATCAAAAAACTAGGACACTCGATTGAAAAAACACGTTTATCGTCGAAAAACCAGTTTTCGTCGATCGATTACACCTGGTTTTTCGACAAACTTGACAATCACGATTCGAAAAACCTGGTTTTTTACGATTGAAAAAAACACCAGGTTTATCAAAAACTATGACAATCGAATGAGCAAGCAGCGCGCGCGATAGATAGCTATCAGCTGAGGGCAAGAAAATTTCAAAACTAGGGATTCCGACAGTTAAAATGAACCATTTCCCAGTTTGTTATCCTCCGCAGGGTGCCTGGCCCGCTAATTTTTTTGGCCCTTGCCGAAGCACTCTACTTATACATGTACCAATTGCACGATTTTTTTATATAGTAGATTTCAATCGATGGTAGAGTTTATGGGCGGAGTTTGGACTTCGTCCATTACTCACATAGGGGACAGAAAATACCCCCGGAAAATCTTCGATTTCTTCCTCGCAATTCCAAAAGAACGGATTGAAAGAAACTGGCAACTCAAAATACGTTAGCGTTGTTCGTACCCGTCATACTAATTCTGCAGTGTCGTAAATATGAATAGGCCTATCTGTGCCATAATGGTCGAAATCGTCAATTTCAATTTTACGTGAACTGGCATGTTTTAATTTTTTTTTTCTTTTTATTTATCTTCCTTTTCAGTTTCAGTTTATTTACCAGAATGACATTATATTAAGCAAGAAATATACTATACATTGCCAGGTTTGACCGAGAAATGAGCAGCTCGTACGGACGGCCACCATATCACTGCAACCAACATGAAAACATGACATAGCATGTGCAAGACAACATGACGAGACAGGTGCATAGATGTTGGCATCAACGGGGTGAAACCCATTCAAACCAGTCGTCCGTGCTGGGCGCTGACATTTTGAAATATTGCACGGAATAATTATTAGTTTAGGTCTGTATACACACATCATGTCAATCGCTGACAACAATTCCGCCAAAATATCAGTTGTTGGGTTGGGGTGCTTTTGGTGGTTAAATTTTGCCACCCGGCCACCAACGAATGATGAACCATCAGTCGTCTGGATTTAATAAACCGCCTCAATGATACATCTTTTCACCTAAGTCGCGCATTGATTATGGATAAAAAAGATTAATCTGAGCACAATGATCCAGGTACACTATTATTAACACCTTGCCACCTCAACACAACATTAATTTGTATCACTCACCCCACTAACCGATTAGTGTATAATGCAAAGCGTCACCCCCATTGTGGAAGAAGCGGAGGCGCCATTGCTTTCTATTGTTGGTACTCTATGTTTCCTTTGTGGTCGGCAAAAAATGCGAGACGGTGTATTTCTAAAGATTCCGTAACGTTTTGCCTCTCTATCTATTAGAACCTCTTTGGTTGGCCATAGTCCATGACACAATTAGTATATAATTACAATGAGGACTATAGACAGTACATCCCAGGTCTAACTAATCTACTTTCCTCCCACATATTCCACTAGTATTTTTATAATGTATATACTATATTCTTCAAAATAAGCTTTTGAGCCACCCTGATTTTTTACTTACAAACAAAAATTATGGAGGCCAAAATACATTCTTACTAACAAATGGCTAAAACCGTATTTATTTCCGTTGAAATTCACACAACAACTCTTATTTTCCCATTTTAATTTACAAACACATTGCTCTTTGCATTTGCCAAAGTGAAACTTCAAATATCGAAAGAATTCAAAATGGCCATCACCACAACGCTCAATAATGATCGATTGCCTTAAGTTTATCTTAAAGATATACGTAATATAACTGATGCATTGTTAACTTATGTTGAGCTACTACAAAAAGCATATATTGCTATCATGGTTTTCTCAAATTGGCGGCTAAAAAATTCAAATGCTGATATTCCAGGTTAATTACGTATGTCATACTTTTAAACTGTATTTTTTTGGGGGAATTAATTTCGATCTCTAATGGTTTTATTGCCAAATATTTATTACTAAATGAAATTAATATCTTACCGATTATCTTAAAAAAACGTTGAACAATTCCAGATGGCTAACAAATTCATGTAAAAATACACGATTTAGTCGGTTTTTTAAGTCAAATCGTCATTTTGACCACCATTTGTATTTCTTAATGAGTCCTTTTACCTTTACCTGACGTGGGTTCTTTTGTATTTATTTTGAAATTTTGGCATTTAAAGGAGGATGGTCCATTTAAGTAGATCCTACGGCCGCTTAATCGTGATCCGCATAAACGGATTTGCCGGATAGATTTACATGTTGAGTCAGGAAACCATTTGATTATGTGTAAAATTCGCTGTTAATCGGACAAGGCTCGGAGGAAACGGGATAAATTCAGTCGAGATTGGAAATTTATTCGTAGGAAATTTTACGCAAACAAAAGGGCAATAAAAATACAATTATTTACAAAGATACTTACAATACAAAGAACACATAAAAACGCATAAACTAATAATTTCGCGGTTCTCGGCTTTCGCTATTCTGGTAGGGGGATGGGGTTTGGTTTGGTTCCTTCCGGAACCTTATTCGGGCGTCTTTGGCGATGGAAGGGGGTGGGGTGGCTTTGTTAATGACAGTTTCATGCAGATCGATTGCGGGCCGGTATGAGCGGCTCTAATTTTTTTTCAGGTAGGGATTTCGGCCCGATTTCCGAACTTGGTGCCTGAGAACTTAATTTGCGTCCCAAAGGTAGGGTCTTAGAACTGAATTTTGTGAATTTTGCCGGATTGGGAGCCGACATTTGGCTAAAGTTGAGCTTGTGAGCCAAAGTTTACCAAACGGAGACCGTATGACCGGAATTTTCTTCAAAAACGTGTCATCGGGCCACAGTATACTATTCAAGATATTGTAAATTTTACATATTTGGGGTCGGGCATTCTTGCCAACAAAACAAGTAATGGTCAGTATACCTAACGTTAATTTTAATTAAAACTCTTGGAATACAGGGTGTCTCAGAAAGAAATTACACCCTAACTATTGGTTACCTAACTTTCCTCAAAAGTGAGTATCACATTTTGATAAATTCAAAAGAATCTCATCACAATTATTTGCAATATATTTAATGTACACAAAGCACTCGATTCGGTTCAGTAGTTTTGAAGAAATAAGCGATTATGTAACACATGTCAATGGACACTTCCTTCCAAGTTTGTTGTGATAAAGTGATTCAACAGAACAGGTCGAGATAATCAATCTCTTTCATTTCTTTTTCATTTTATTTTTTAAAACAAAATAAGAACTAAATATAGTTTGCACGCCAGGTTTCAATATACTGTTCACATACAATTCAAATAAAATTTACATATTTTTATTTTCTTTTTCACTTAAAAAATTGAAGAAAAATGAAGAAATGTCAGCGACATCTTCGTCTTTTTTGACAATTAATGTTAAGAAGCGGGTAATCCTGTTACAGCTTGATCAGTGAATTAGTGTCACATTGTTTCGACTCTGCAACTTTGTCTTGGCTTTAGACGAAGACTCCTCTGATGGCTGCAATGTTCGGGCGGTTCTTCCCGCCTTACACCAGCGACTCTTTTCCAAATTTTGACTTGTACCCGTTTCATGGTACTTCTTAACATTGTTCCGGTTGTCATCATTGCAGGAGGATTCTGTGGAACCTAATCTAAAATCCTGCCTGACCAGAGTAATGTTATGACTCAGTTTCGCATATCTGAAAACCGACAAACGCCCTTTGTATGTGGCGACAAATGTTGACCAACCATCTGGTCTCGTGCCAGTACTTCATATAACACTAGTATAGATTAAAAACGCGGGAATTTTGAGTCTTTGCACTCACATCATGCTTATTACTTAATGTAGAATCCCACCATCTTATTGTAATAATATGTCTAATTTGAATAAAAACTATTGTGAATAACTTAATTGGGTTTCAGTTTTACACACCTGTACAGTATTGATTAACTTCTCAATTCATTCTAACGTGCCACCCCCCTAGTTCAACTCACTATTTCACTTTCCTACCTATTTATTGTTGTTGTTTTCTAATAAAGATGTTCATTCTTGATATTTAACCAGTTGTGTTTTTCTTTGTGGAATTTTTTTATAATTGTCACGGTAATTGTTTATTACTATAATAAAACGACAAAATGGCATTGAAACTCACAAATATTAAATCAGGCCGGTTCTTTGGGAATGAAAAGAAGCAGCTTGACCAGATAACACGAGTAATCAGCGATTAACTGCCTTATTGTGAGCACACATGAAGGAAGTGTCCATTTGACATGTGTTACATACTCGCATTATTTCTCACAACTACTGCACCGAATCGAGTGATTTTTACATTAAACTATTGCAACATAATTGTATTTTAAGAAATCTTTTTTTGAATTTATCAATGCGATACTTACTTTTGAAGTTATGGTCGCCTATAGTTTAGGGTGTAATTCTTTCTGAAGACACCCTGTACATTCTTGCATGACAATTTCTTTTTAAAAAAAAAAAAAAAAAAAAAAGCACGGATGACCACACCCACCTAGCAACCTGCTGTTTTTAACAATCATCTTTTTAATGTAATTTATACTTTTTTACGAGTAAGGGGGCGTATTTAGTTGGTAGAATGATGCTGCGTATATACTATAAAATTTACACAAGTACAAATGATAATGACGAAATCCAAAGTAACATTTTACTGTACTTCTATAGTTTTACATTCTTACCACTCTCAAATGGAATTTTCAACACTTATTGGATGGGGGTGGGGGGGGGCTCCTGGAGCCCTAATCCAGACATGCATTTCCCATT
>JAMKCH010008672.1:0-62149 GCA_023653785.1 Ophioderma brevispina
AAAATAGTTTTACACGTTTTATGGAATGATTCTTACCGTGTGAGGTATCTTTGATATCTAGAATGTATATCGCCACACTAATTCATTGAATGAACCAGTCTCTTCGAAAATATACCATGAAATGTCCACCAATTCAATTATAATTTACGAAATGTATCCTTGACTGAAAAGGAAAAAAGGGAGATTTGAACAGCAGTCATTTTACAGATACACAATTTTTGGTGATTTCATGCTTCGAAATGTTCAATAGTAGTATTTTTAATGTCAATCAGTCAAATAAAGTCGATTATGGCAATTCCTGGCGTGAATCAGTGCGTCAAGAAGTCGCCGCTACTGTCGACAAGGGTGTTATGATGTCAATGGGCTGAGCATCCCATTCATCGGTCAGTAACTGAGCTAACTCCTGTAGTGTTTGAGGAAAATTGTCCCTTGTAATTAATGGCTCGGCCTAAGGAATCCCAGCATGCCTCGATAGGGTTCAAGATCAGGGGAGCAAGCAGGAAATGGTATCTGCTCCAGCCCCTTGCATCAGAAATTGTCTACTACAGCGGCCACATGTGTGGCTGACATTGTCGTCTTTGCAGTCGAAAATTGTTTACATAAACTCTTTTTCATGTGGCAGACACAGTGGTTTTCCAGAAGGTCAAGGTAACGGTTATGTTTCCATCTGGCACCACCAGTGATATTCTTTCTCCATAATGAATACCGTTCCATACCATCACTGAGCGCCACCACCTTGAGTCAATTCCTTAATACAGTCATCTCGGAGGTTCTCACGACGTAATCGACGAACCATTTGTTTTCCATCTTGATGGTTCAAGGATAAGGATGTAGCGGCTCTTGCCAATAAACACAATATTTTGCCAGTGTCTGAGCTGTAACTTATGTCCCTCCCAAGGCCAGCAAAGTCGATCAACTCTGTGGTGTGAACGGAGGGGCTCGTTCCATTTGGGCCTTCTCATTTCGGGTACAATGTTGAGGCAATCATCCGATTTACAGTTTGGAGGGAAACGTTGCTTCCATAGTGTCTTCTCACAAACGACGACGACGGCTCGTTGGCAGCCGGGCTCTACGGCAAAGTTACGCAGTCGGCGATCATCTCGTCTGGCAGTCAATTGTGGTCGTCCTTGAGATTTTAATGGCCTCAATGACCCACCTGCGATGATGTCTAGGGATTTGACAGACCGTACTCGGCGATATCTCGAGGAAATCAGCGACTCTATTGCTTGTTTGTAGGCCTTCCTGTCGGAGTGCAAGTACTCGTCGGCGCGTATTGGACGAGGCATGGCCTAGGGAAACTCGGTGTCGTTTTTGTTGTAAAAGTAACAGTAACAACCAACTCTGAAAAATGGGCCCTTGCACTGTTTGCACACCGGCTTGGGAGCAGGGAAAAGTAACGGACCGTCTGACATTTATAGCTCCCAAAAAAAGGCATTGTTACATTAATTCAAAATTATGGCATGGATTTCACTTCACCGGGTAAGTGGGGACTCCCTATGTAATATTCAACTACTCTAATATGATTACGGAAGCGTTCAAATAGAAATACGTTTTTAAGAGTGGGTCTGAAGAAAAAAAAATATTCATACTTTATGAGCAAAAGTGTATAATACAGACATATGGGAGTTTTGAGGTCTTGAAAGTCAAGATGGAAAACGCAAGATAAGGAGTGTAATGGTTGAAGAATATATTCCAACCCTTTCAGTTAAAACCCTCCAGGTACTTGACGTTTTCTATGATTATTATTATTATGAGTATTATTATTATTATTATTATTACAAAAAGCTTGATTTAGGGCATCTACAGAAAGGAACACAGAGCCTGATTACAATAAATGAAACAATGACAAAGTTTTAACCACAACACATTTGAAATGCAGGCAGCTGCAGGAAGTTATCATGAAGTGAAGAAAGCACCAGTATTACAAAAGCAGTAGTAAGTTAATGACGTAATATGAATTTGCATAAAATAATATATTAAAATTGGGAATCAGTTTCCGACAATACCCCTATTTAACCACTTTTCTTTTAATAATTTCTGCTCGCCTTTCACCAATGAGGTTTCGGGTTCGACCCCCGGTAGGGGCTCGTTCTCGGTGGTGTATGTGAATTAGGTTTCCGATCATACTAGACGCATAACCCCGCAGCCGCGACGCAAGTGCCTGTAAGCCTGCTAAAACTCAACACGGCGGATCCGCTGCTCCTTCAGTCCACGTAAGGGTATTTAGCCGGCTGACAGTTTTCAGTTGTAGAATTATGGACAATCTTTTTCCAGCATTCATCGGGGACAATTGAATAGTAATTATTAAGAAACAATCTAACAGATTGTGTAATCTTAAAAAGGAATTTTATTATGGGAATAAACAGCCATTTTTGGAAAAAAAATTAGATTTGATGAAGTCACGGCATTGATGGTTTATTAGTGGCTTCGGGGGACCCATTCAGGTAAAAATGAGTCGTATCCCTACTTGGAAAAACAACCGATTATCGTCATCGTACGTCGGTTTTTTGATATCAGTAGGGAAAAGGTAAAATTTGGTTAATGTTTAGACATAATAAACGCTTGTCTTTGGAAAAAAATATAGCACTTTGGCAGAGGGTATATGTACAGACTTGACTTTTTTTAACCTAGTCGGATTTATATATATCGATTGCCCCCGAAGAGGAAACTGATATCTGATACTGACACGGAGCCTGGTACCTGAAAAGTGACACCAAACTATTCATTCGTACCGTTTCTAACTACAATACGGCAAAGCAGCAAGCATTCTGTATTCTGTTGTTCACAGCGTAATCGATCAAGAGGTGAGATATACATGTGGGTTTGTACAGGGGAGGGTAGGACCCGCATCTGCTTCGATTTGGGCTTTCAAACAGTAATTTGTGAACCTGCTACATGCATTTACTATGGCAGCTCTGTCCCAGTGACATTAAAAAATCATCTCCTAAACCTTTGTTCAAAAGATTTAGTAATATCATGATAAATTAAGCAAAATTAAAATATAAAGTTGCACATCAATCATGCTTCGGTTAATTTACCTGTGGCATAACTCAAAAACTCCAGGAACAATTCCCTGCACAATAATCTTATCAAACATAATACCCTTGACATACGCGCATGGCTACAGAGCGCATATGCGCTCTGTAGCCATGGCGCACCGAGACACTCTAATATCAAACAGCCCTATTAGAATTAGTATAACACACCCAAACCAGTGCACTCGGGTTCCATACAGTTTTCTCTCCGGATCTCCAGTTTCTTCCTGCTTCTAAAACGAGCTTCTTGGCATAATCTGTTCTGGTAATTATGGTGGCTGATACCCTTTCATGGCTGTGCGCACAGGTCTTGGAGGCACGTTACGTGATATGTCACGCTGTTAAAAATACTACACAAATAATTATTCTTATAATTACATCTGGCCGGGGATTCCCAGTGTATCAAAACGGAAGATGCCAGGCAGACAAGAGTTTCTATTAGTCAAGGACAAATATTGCAATTTATTATACATTTATTTTGGTAATAATTTTGGATGATGTAAACCAAATAATTACATTAATATGGAATTGAAAAGTTTTATCTTAACTGTTGCGCCTGTTTTGGCCGCCATCTTGTAATTTAACGAAGCTATCAGATGGAAAACGCAAGTAAGGTTGTAATGGTTCAAAGGCAATATATCCACTCATAGTACTTGCGCGTTTTATAGTGATTTTTAAATGACGTTCATATGAATTGCATTTGCATATGTAACATATTATAATGCTCAGAAAATTTGCACCATCCATTTTTTGATAAAGTGGCTACTGAATTGGAATCATAAAAATTAGAAAAAACCTCAGAAAGGACCACTGGGAAACCAGTTGCCTTCATATGGCCCGGAAACTAATATTAAAAATCTGAAATGTAAAATAGGCTTTATATGAAACTTGGCAGCCATTAAAAAAAACGCATCTAGTGGGTACCATGGCTGCCTATTTCTAAAAAGCACCTCTAGGGTTGGTACTTATATTATAATTATTAGAATAGAATTATGCAATTATTAGTGATAAGAAACCAAATTTATTTCATTTTGCCTAGTAGATGGCTTGTTTTTAGCTTTAATGTTGTTAAAAGAATGAGAGCATTTTGAACTAATATTCAATAACGTATATTAATTGCTTCAAACAAACTGGCAAAAAAATCACGGTCCGGACCCCTCCCCTGGGTTAGTGGGAAGTGCTCCTAGATCTGACCACAAAAACAAACCGTAACTCAACTTTTTGCGTGATTGTCAGATTTCCATGAGGGGACGTTAGATTATATGATAGTAACTTGGCCTATCAAAGAAGAACGCGTCTTTCATCTATGAATGTCTCTGTTAAGGAATTCAGAGACCAAACTCCAAGTATTGTTATTGCCTTGGTGTCATTACCATGCCAAAGAGGGGCCGTTTGGGGAAACAGGGCAATATCCTTACATTATGAAATTCGGACCTTCTCTAATGGGACCCAGTTTAGTTTATCAATGCTGTTTTTGTCCTCGTGGGTTGTGGAAAACAACACAGTCCTGGCTCCATAGTCGATAACGTAATAAACTAACTGAAACTAAAATAAACGTAATAAAACCTTTGTGCACCCTACATGGACAAGGAAGCTAACATATCTTGAGTTTTTATTATGCTTGTGATGAGGGAATGAATAGATGTACCTACCTCATCTACATGGATATTCCTTACTGAATTGCTGAGAGAGAATATAGAAAAATGGATAACGGAAGAACCTCCTTAAAGAGGTCGATTTTTTTTTTCAAGGCGTTCTTACGGTCCTTAAAATTTGCCACTTCAGGTGATTGCAAGCTAATTTTCCATGAGAAATTCGTGTTTGCCTCTAAAAGGTACATAACCGTTATCTGAAGAACGTTTTAAATATTTGGAATTTAGATGAGATGCGGATAAGTAATAACTCCAATTCTATGGACACTTATTTTGTTCTCTGAAAAATCAACGGTCAGGCAAGGCAAGTTCAAACAGTATCATGGAATTTCAGCACTGTTTTTAAAAACTATCCCAGAGATACCCCACCGGACAGGCACCACCTTTTTCAAAGAAATTGAATGTTAGTATTTTTTATGAATTTTAAAAATTGAGATGAGAATTGGACAGACATTTTTTGGCCATTTGGCATGTTTGCGGGCAAATGTGTCACATAAAATCCAACCGAAGGTATTGAAAAACCTATTATGCCCAAATTGGGTTTTAGAGTTCAATTGAACTATCAACAGTTAAATCCACAAACGCGCGTTGTTGTAAAGAAAAATGGTTGGCCAAAGGACAGCAAAAAACGCAATGGTAGTACTGTTCGTGAGAATTGGGCCATTTACCATTCAAACCTGGCAAACAATAAACGCTTACAAATCAGCAACGAGATGTCCTTGTGACAAAAATTCATCAAAACAAAGAGACTAAAAGATCTGAAGATGCTCTAAGGGAAAGCCTGTCCCGACTTCCGACCATCGCGGCAAATGTGAAGAAAATATAGAAATCAGGGCACAAGCCTTAATGGAGGGTCACTAAGGGAGAGGAGTATAGTAAGAACTGACACTAGTTAATGCATTTTTACGCTCGATTATAAGAACATCCAAGGAAACCAATTGCAAGAAGAAAATGAACTGGACTCCCCGTTCATCCTTCAACCGATAGCAGAAAATGACTTGACTTTCCATCCATACAGAATGCGCATTCGCTATCAACTTCAGCACGATGACTCCAGAAGAAGGCAAACCTTTGCCGAGTGGCTAGTAGATATGGATCGTTGCAAGAGAGCGCGATATTTCTTGAGCATTTTCACAATGGTGACGACGTAGGTTTTTTTTGTGAGTGATTGAGGTTAACAACCATAGATGGGTTCAAAATTAACGTTTGCCCATTCTAGGGAAGAAGGTTTGAAGGTGTTTTCTTGTAGTTTCAAGGGTGCTGAACAATTTTTGGGTTCAACTCTCTGGGAAATGTGGGGAAGCCTGCTCGCTAGAAGGCGGTTTTCAAAATGGCGCGCAAAATTTCGACAGAAATGTATATTAGACGCTAAAAACACTATCTAAGATAATATGAAATCATTGTTGGGTATTTCTTATCTTTGGCTAATTATTTTATATATTATTCCAATAATTAGAATATTATGATAAGTACCCTTAAGGGCTCTATTTTCAAAAGGGCTGGCCTAAATCCGCGTATAATCGGTCCTTTTTGGGACCGTTATCATTAATTATGTTTTGGAAGGGTATTTGTTTACATTTCAAAATGCTGACTAAGATAAGTTGGTCAACCTCTGGGAAATGTGGGAGACTTCCTAGAGGGCTTTTCAAATGGGTCAGCAAAAAATCCAGTAAATTGTAATTTTAAGCTAGAACGGCTATCTGAGAATGTAAATAAATCTATTTTTTTTTAAATGCTTAATTCCAAACTCAGAGATGAATCGGATATTTGGGTTACTAGTAGTAGTTTGAATGCATTCGTAATGGAGGGCGCTTTCAAAAATGGCCGCCAAAATTCCAGAAACTTGCATATTAAAAAGGTCTAAAAACAGCCATCTAAGAGTTCAACAAATCAATTCGGGTGTTCGTTAATGCTAGTTATTGTATTATGCTTTCAATAATTAAAAATATGATAGGTGCCCGCTATAGGGCGCTTTTCAAAATGGCAGTCCTAAATTCTGTATATAGCCTTTGGGAGGCGTGTTTTCAATTATTATTTTAATACAGCATAAAATCACAAGTGGAATGTTGTGAAATTATTTGTATATATTTTCAATGATGCGAACAGATTGTGTTGATCCAAACTCTGGGATGTGGGAACTCTCGCTAGAGGGCGTTTTTTAAAATGGACACCAAATTCGCGAAATTTTATATATTAAAGGCGAAAACACTGTTTAAGAGGTAATATTAGATCATTTTGGGGTATTTTCTTAATGCTAAGTTATTGTAATGTTATTTAATAGAATTTATGATAAGTACCCTTAGAGGGCGCTGTTTTTCAAATGGTGGCTTCCTAATCCGTAATAATAGCCTTTTTGGGACCGTTATAATTGATTATTATTGAATACGAGTTAAATCAAAGTGGAGATGTTTGAAGGTATTTGTTACTTTTCAGGATGCTGAACAAGATTATTTTGGTTCAACCTCTGGAAAGTGGGTAACTCTCGCTATAGGGCGTTTTTCAAAATGGCCCACACAATTCCTGAAAATCTGAAAATGGTATATTTAGCTTAGAAACGGCTATCTGAGAATCCAATGAAATCGATTTTGGGTATTTTGAATGCTCTCTATTATATGATAGTTTAAATAATTAGATTTATGATAGTACCTTTAGAGGGCGCGTTTTCAAAATGGCCAACAAACTTCCAGAAAATGGCAATTAAAGCTAAAACAATCTATCTAATAGTTAATATGAAATCAATATTTGATGTATTTCTTAATGCTTCTTCTATTTAGAGCGTATCCACAAGTCATTGTAAGCTTATGGTGATGTCCAGGATTTATTCAACGAGTGTGCTGATCCGGGGCCGGCGTGTAATCCATGATACGGACGCTCTAACATGGCCCGCTATTTGAGGCTGAGACGGATTGGGAACAGGCAGGGGTTTTCAACCTGACTCTTATTCGACACTGACTCGATGTACCGTTGTTACTCTCTGTACAACGGGAACCGACGGCGAAACGTCCCCCTCCGAAGGACGGGATGCTTTCATGATCCATTTGGCCCAATTCAAAGTGAACCATGGAGGAGAGCGGTATTCTGTATTTAAGCAAGCTGGTATACAGATCAAATACGGAATTGTTATTACCCGAATAATCCCAGCAAGTGACCACGCCGCCCCACAGGTTCGAACCCGGGAATTTCTGTTGGTAAATTTGCGCAACAGGTAAAGCACCCTAACCGCTAGGCCACGCTCTCCGATATTTCTTAATGCTATTATTGTGTATGCTATGCCAAATTATAATAAGTACCCCTGAAGAACGCTTTTTTCCAATATGACTTCCAAAATTCCATATAATAGCCTTTGTGCTGTTTTCCATTTATTATTATTTAATACAAGCATAAATCAAAGTGCAGATGTTTGCAATTACTTTATTTATATTTTCAAGGATGCTGAACAAGATTGTTCTGAGAAATGTGGGGAAGCTCGATAGAGGGCGTTTTCAAAAAGGCCCCAAAAGCAATTAACACTATCTGAGAAGCAAACAGAAATCATTTAGTTGTTTCTTAATGCTATTTATTGGTGTAAGGCTATTCAATCACAACGAATTATGATAATGAACTCTAGATGACGCTTTTTTTAATGGCTGCCAAAATTCCAGTACTGACATATTAAAGAATAAAAACAGGCCAAGCCAATCTAAGATTCAAAATGAATCAATTTGGGTGTCTTATTGCTAATGATTGTTTCCGCTTCCGCTTGTAATAATATGATAAGTACACTAACTTTTTTTTTTCAATTTGCAACCAAAATTCATAAAATAGCTTTTTGGGGCCCGTTTTAATGCATAAACAATAGTTGACAAATACAAGTATAAATCAAAGTGAGATGTTTGATGGTATTCGTTTTATTTCCAAAAATGATGCTGCCAATTTTTTTAGGTCCGAACTTTGTAAAATGTGGGGAAATTTTCGCTAGAGGCCGTTTTTCAAAAGGGCCACCAAATTACAGAAATGTCTTATTAAGCTAAATATTGTCATCAAGAGTAAAACATGATAGCACTTTTGCGGTTGTTCTTAATTTATAATTGATGTGTATAAAATGGGTTGCTCGAAATGGCTGCCAAATTTAATGTGTCTTTTTTTTACATTTCAGAATTTTAAATATAGACATTTTATATAATTAATTGGGTTATTCCCCCTTAATCCAAATGTGGATTTGCGCCTAATTGAAGGGAGATAATTTTCTATAGTATTGCCCTCCTTCAGCGATATTGTTAAACATAGTTAATAATTTTTTGTATTACATAATCTGCAGGTACTAGTATTTAAAAACCTTTATATGACATTTGAACAGCCATTTTGAATAGCGCCTCTAGGGGCATTAGCATAAATCCTTATGATTGAAATAGCATTAACACAATAAATAGCCCAAAGAGAAAAAACAACCCAAATGATTTAATTTTTTATTCGCGAATAGCTGTTTAATACTTTAATATGTGGTTTCTGAAGTTTTGGAGGCCATTTTGAAACGCCCTCTATCGAGATTTCCCCACTTCTCAGAGTTTTGGACCAAACAAATCTTGTTCAGCATCCTTGAAAAATAAACAAATACTTCAACATCTGCCTTTGATTTATGCTTGTATTTTATTAAATAATTGATAATGCATTTTTACTCTTAGCTGTTTTTTAGCTTTAATATGTCATTTCTGGAATTTTGTCGGCCATTTTGAGAGTAATCCATATTTCCAACGTTGGAACCTACAAAACCTTGTTTTCGCACTCCTTGAAAATATAAAAACAAATCATTAAGATCATTCACTTTGATTTATTTGAATTGCTAATAATTGAAAACAGCCCCAAAACCCTATTGTAATTTTCACAGCATTTTGAAAACCGCCCTCTAGTTGGTCCTTATCATAAATCTAATATTTGGAATAGCCTACAACAATACTAGCATTAAGAAACAACCGAATTTCATTCTTGGGACTCTTAGCTGGCTGTTTTTAACTTTAATATGCAATTTTCTGTAATTTTGTCGGCCATTTTGAAAACGTCCTCTATCGAGAGTTCCCCACATTTTCCAGAGGTTGGACCAAAATAATCTTGTTCAGCATTCTAAAAACTTAAACAAATAACCTTCAAACAATAGTCACATTGATTTATACATGTACTTGTATTCAATAATATAATTCAGAACGTCCCAAAAAGGCTATTATACCAAATTTTGGCGTATTTGAAAAAGCGCCCGTCTACGGGCACCATCATATATTTAATTATTGGAATAGCATATAATAACTAGCATTAGACACCGAAATTTGATTTCATTTGGACCTTAGCTGTTTTTGACTTAAATATGTATTTTCTGAATTTTTTGGTCGGCCCCATTTTGACAAAGCGCCCTCTAAAGATACCTTTCATAAATCCTAATAAATTTTAAATTCATGATATAATAGAGAGCTTCAGACATACATCAAAATTGATTTCATTTACATTCTAGATAGCCGTTGCTAGCTTAAATATACCATTTTCCTGGTATTTTTTTCTGGTCTTTTGAAAAAGGCCCTCTAGCGAGAGTTCCCCACATTTTCCCAGAGTTTGGACCAACTAGCTTGTTCAAGCATCCTTGAAAATGTAAACAAATACCTTCAAAAACATTTTCACTTGATTTATACTCGTATTCAATAATAATTAATTGATAGAACGGTCCCAAAGGCTATTATACGGAATTTAGGGGGCAGCCATTTTGAAACAGCGCCCTCTAAGGGTACTTATCATCATTCTAATATTGGAATAACAATGACACAAAATTAGCATTAAGAAATACCCCACAATTGATTTCATATTAACGCTTAGATAGCTGTTTTTATACATTTTCTGGAATTTTGGCGGCCATTTTGAAAAAAATCCCTCTATCGAGAGTTCCCACATTTCCTGAGGTTGGAGGACTCAAAAGCCTTGTTCAGCACCCTTGCCATCCAGAAAAAACCTTCAAACCTTCTTCCTTTCCCCAACCTTCCATAATGGACTTTAATTTTGAACCCTATACCATAACGTTATCGGAGTATGCACACTGGGAACCCAGTTTCAACTTTGATACAAACATGAGTTCGAGAGGCTTACAGTCTGGATACTTCTTGCTGGCAATGGATTGCTTTGGCCTGTTTTTTTGAACAAATGTCATGTCAAGCTTATCTCCAGTATGATTGCCACGATCCTGTGCCTGAACTTCAACGGCATTTCCTATGGCAACACAAATGTGTCTTCCAACAGTTGTGGTACACTATGTGGGATGGTTCCCGCGCCCGCAGACTATTGCTGTCAGAATCGCCTACATAAATTTTTGTAGTACAGAGTTGTATCCATGCCGTGAATGGTCCGCCAGATCACCTGACTATGACACCCTGTGACGTTTTTCGTATGGGGATATTTGAAGAACCAAATTTTATTCCAGTCCACCAGATGGCAGCGTTATAATACCAGCTATAGCCACCTTAATTTTTTGTTTCCTAGGGTTCGGGGGGCAGTTTGGCACAAATTGTTCAAACCACTGCCATCAAGGCTGAACTCATCTTCCAGCACTATTAATCGATCAACAGCTACTCCCACTGTTCAAAAAGAAGAAACATCTCATCTTTCCCATGAAAATAGATCGAGAGAAGGAAGGAGCGCCATCCCTTGAAATGCTAGTTGTAATCTGTTTTTTTTTTCTGTTTGTCCTTTTTGTAAGGACCCCAATGAAAGAAGCTTCTTGTGGCTTTTTGGGCTAATCCTTGGTCTCATGAACTGCTTTCTGTTTGTTCCTTTTTATACCTTTTATTTTTTATTATATAATGTATTTTATATGTATTTTATGTGAATTTAAGTTTGCATATGGTGATAAATATGAAGTTTTCATGATTTTAACTACAAACGAAACTGGGAGTCAAGTGAAACATAGAGGTTTTCGTATTTAACTTGAAAACCAAGGAGAATTTAACTTTAAAGAAATTTTCAATTCCAATTTTTTACAGAAAATTCAGCTTTGTTCTTCTCGCAATTATGGAGCTGAGGAACTTGTATTATTTTATGTAGATGTAAACAAAATCGGCAGCAGCAATCTAACTGATGTTCATGAACCGAGACATTGATATGGATGATTTTAATTTTCGCTTTTAAATTGACAATGATTAATTTCATTTGTTTGAAGATAACTTTACTTATACTAATGGTAAAATAATAAGCCGTTTTATTCATTTTCTGATGTTTTGTTCAGAAGAAAATACAGTACCAAAATGGAAACGGCATGTGTGAATTGTCTCTGCTATGAAACAAATATTGACTGCTATGAGGAGCTTACGCCTCGGGCGATAGTAGGTTTCGAGATCCACCTGGTGCCCTCTATAGGCTAGCGGGCAAGATCTCAGCGTTTACGAAGGGGTGGCGCACCCCTGACAAGTAATAATTTGTTAAAACACATTGTGAAAATTATCGAAATCGTTCTACGAGTGTTCTCCTCTAGCATTGTGCACATTTTCGTGAAAATGAATTAAAAGTCATTCTTTTTCTTCCCCTGAATATCAGGGACCAAGCTACGTACACCACGTTCATGACTCCAGAAAAATAATGGTTGATATTGATAAGTAAATCCGCCCGTAATGAATAGGATGAATAGGATAACAGACTTCAGATTCTCGGGACTGCCACACACATTGTTATTTTCCATGACGGTAAAGCTTTGCATTGTTTTCACCACCCGTTAGATTGAAACTACAGCCTCATTCACGAATAAAATAAAACTAAAACTTCTGCTGGGATTAATAGCTTTGATAGTATATTTCATTCATTGATTCAAAAAGAAACATGAAGATGAGTAAAACAATTGAAGAAGTTTGATTGGCAAGCTATGACCTAACATCTTGGTGCAGAACAACACCCCTAACTTAACCATATTAAGATTGGACTATTTTCTATTCAATTGAAAGTTTGGTCGGCACCGGTTCACAGGCATTTCATATAGGTGAATGCTTTTCGATTTCTGCCTATGAAATCAATAAATGCATAGAAATGGGGTTAAGCGGCAAGTACGGGTTTGGTTCTGCACCAAGATGTTAGGTCACAGTTTGCCCAACAATGTGTTCTTATTAGCTTTGTTCACCTATTTTCCCTTTCGAAAAAGATGAAATATGGTCAAAAGAAGATTAAAACACACAGTTAGAAACCTCTAACTTTATTATCGGTGAAAAGGACGAAAGGGTCAATGGTGTTCACGTCATGAACTAGCTTAATTAATCGGGGTGATGTATAGCACATGCAATCTTTCATTTGCCATGGGTAATAACAATGACTATGCAGTTCAGATGAAAAAGAATCTGGAGTGTTTTTCCTCCACATACCCACCCTCCGAGCGGGATGTACTTATCATCAATAACCCATTATTGCTTAGTCAATGAATCATGGTATACCACCCGTAGCACTGATATTCAGTCATTAAAATTGAGATGGCATTAAATTCATTATCTCTGGAGAATGTGCACATACTACACGTGAGAACACACGTAGAAATGATTTACGTAATTTACGAAAAAGTTATTTCGGAAGGAAGAATTAGGTACTTCCCAGGGGTGCAGCCAACCTTGTTCCTTATCGAGCATCTTTTTCGCTTTGGCATCATGGCTACTAGTTTCAACGATGCTCCGAATAAAAAGCAAGTCAAATTTTTTTTATATACCGAATATATAGATTCTGATTTTTTAAAAGAAATTCTAGCCAGGAGGATGTGGACACAGGCTGATGTGTAGCCTGTAGGCCATGGCATGCATGCATGGTAACAATTTTTGTGAAACTTAGGGTCCAAAACTTGTGAAGAATTAAAAACACCAAAAAATCAACCCTTTTTTTTTCCCAGGTGTGTTGAGGAAGTGGAGTGATGTTTGAGCCAAACCGGATCGCCGTACGTAATTGAATCTTGCCATTGTTTTTTCCCGGCCAGATGGTACAATTTTCCTGCATTTCATTAAATGTCATTTGACCGATTGATCGCAGCTCCGAATTCAGCAGTTGTTTTTACATGGCATTGCAGATTGCCCGCGTCAAACGGTGTTGTCAAATCTAATCCTCGAATATCTTCACGGTGTTGATGTGTCCTTTACCTGCGGTTGGGGATCAGCCCTTTGAGCTGCATTCTCTATTCCTTTCAGATCTTATCTACAAGCTCAAGCTATTGAATACTGACTGGTCTGATGCGGAAGCTAGGAGCTGCGTTTCAGCCATTTCACAGTACGAGTAAACAAAATGATATCAGGGGCTGCTTGTATTCATCTCGTACACCAGCTCAATATGTTACACTCATAATAAGGATGAATAGTTGTACGACAGGGTCTTTTACGCTGGGAAGAGGCGAAGAGGGTCCCGGGCATAGTCATGATACTATGCCCGCTCTTCCAGGGCATAGTTCATTTTGGTTAAATTCTTGAAGCTAGTTGAATTTGCCTCCCACTTTTAACCAAATCAGATGACAGGAATCTTATATATGAGTATATAAAATAAATTTGGTTACGTCCCCCCCCCCCCCGCTGTCAAGTCTCTTCGAATTTTATGGCTAAAAGTGGCCAAACAAAGTGGCCAAGTGGTCTCTCCACAAAATTGACATGGTTTCTGTCGTCGACCATCAGCAGCGTACGGACACTGTTAATAACAAGATGCCTACGCCATAAGATCCTGGAAATTACAAGGACATCTGTTTGCTGAGCTTACCGAGGATTTGCTGGCAAAACAGGATGTTCTTTGTAAGCTAGGCGCGGAAGATAGAAGAGCGATTGGAGTAGGCTCAAGAATGGTTCTTATCACAAGGAGTGTGCTTGCACGCTATCCTGTTCACCATATATACCAACGACCAACCTTGGTGTGCAGGAACTGTGTTTTATTTATGAGACGATCTTGGAATTAGCGCACAAGATGCCGATTCACAGTTGTTGAGAGAGGACTCTCCAAAAGCTTTGGATGAACTCACTCCCTATTATGAGAAAACAACCCAGTGCGAAATCCATCTAAGACCACAGGTGTGTGCTTCCATCTACACAACAGTTGTGAAGCCAAACGTCAACTTAAAGTTACCTGGTCTGGACACTCCCCTGGAGCACTGTGATAACCTGTATACCTGAGGAGTCCTTGGACCGCACTCTCTCTTATAAGACCCACATCGAGAGAAGAAGATAAAGTATGTTCACGCAAAACATCTTGACCAAACTCAATGCATAAGATGGGGTTGGCTCGAACACATAACCCTACGATCGACGGCAACTTGCCCTGTTGCTACTTATGTGCGGAGTATGCCTGCCCTGTATAGGAAGATCAACCATGCCAGAAGATTGATTCAGCGTTAAATGCCTCCTGCCGGCTTATCACAGGATGTCTTCGTCCAACACCAACGGAAAACTTTACATCTAGCAGGAATTGCCTCCACCAGACATCCGTCGTCGAGTAGCGAGCATGCAAGCGAGTAGTGCTAAGTTATCTAATGTGAAGCCCCTATGTCTGGACAGTACCTGCTTGCCCACCGCGTGTTTCTTAAGCAAAGTCCAACCTCTTGAAACAGTCTGAAGGCGATCAAGAGCGTCGCCTGTGGAAAGAAGTAATTCTATCGGTATTAACCTGGTGAGCATCTCCCATCCCTGGAGCTGACTCCTCAAGGACTGAATGGCGCTCCTCAACAGATTGAGAACCAGAAACTGGGCCGATCTAGGTTTCCTTGCAGAAGTGGGGGCCTATCTGGAAGCAGATCAGGATACTACCGGGTGTGGAACAGCACCACAGGACAATGGAACCACTCTTGGGTCTGCCCACTGCTGGAAGAACAATGCACCAAATAAGGACATTTGCGGAATTCAGTTGAAGCCGCAGGGACGTTGTTACCCATTCTTGGCTGGACATATTGAGAACACAACATGTTTGCGACCGATTAAGAGAAGAAGAAATTGACATGGTTTCTGAACCCAAAAGTCGAAAGACACCAAATAAAAAATTTGCTCAACAGCCTGTTTATCCCGAAACAACCAAAGCAAACAGTCAAAAAAAAATCCTCGTTGACCCTCGTCTTACCAAGCTTTTTTGTAACACGGTTTACCAAGGGGGGGGGTTAACCCCCCCTCGAGGAATTCGTTATAAAGCCCGATGCTTAGGATTTTGATACCGGGGGATAGTTATGGTCCTCCTATACCGTCCCTTTAGTTATAGAGAGTCAAAATGACAGTCATCAAGTCTGCAAATTGGAAGTTTCCACAGGAACAAATAGGCGAAAATGTTCCAGTTGTTTTGATGTGCAAAAACGTAGGAAGATAGGTTGGATTTGCGGTTTTCAGCTCTAAAATGATGGCCCCCACCCTTCGACTTTGACGGCATACCCTAACCCCGGTGAAGGTTCACATGTTTTTGGTAAGACGATTGTTAAACCTCGTCTACCCGAGCCATTGTAACAAAACTCACGAAGGGGGGGTGGTTACCACCGCCCCCCCCCCCCACCCCCCCCCCCCCGTGATTTTCGTCGGTACTGAAACACCCGATTTGCTACCACAGGCAAGTTATATTTTCTTCTTTCACATTCGGTACCAAAAAAGAAGTACCAACACCCCATAGTGGACGTCATGGTGACGTAATCAGTTGGGAAGTTTTTCCTTTTTTTTTTTTTATTTTCCCTTTCTATGAAAATACTGGATATAGTGTGGAAACATTGGTTATCTTCGCAATTTTAATTGAACTCAATCGCACATGATTATCGAACTAGGACTTGATTATATAATTACTCGTCGTTTCCCATTAAGTAGAGCTAAAAACAAGTGAAAATCGGATATCCCTAGCTTTTTTGGTTTGAAAAAAATAATTCTCCCCTTATTCTACACTATGCAAAAGGAAAAATGACAGTTTTTGCGGACCTGCGAACTTTATGACATCATTCTGACCGTCTTGTCCTAGGCATGTTGGTACTCATGTTGATATCAAAGGAAATAGAAGGACCAATAAGCGATCCATCCACTAAAATCACAGTGGTCTGGGATATTCCTTTATCGTACTAGGCATTGTTGGAGGTACTTCTCTCCCGAAGGTGTGGGTGGTTGTTGTCCAACCATCATCACTTGGGAGAACCCGTATATTACCTTATACCCCGGTGGAGTTTGTCTTTGCTCGGAAAAGGAGCGTTACAATGTCAATTGGACAATTACTGTTCATTAAAAATAACTTTGGCACCACAACATATGGTCGTCCATTTCCTAAAATCAAGGTACAGGACATCCCATTGGACATTTGGACATCATAGCCAACAGTGACAACCCATGGGTTCAGTTGATATGCGTTTCTGATCACATCATATTCAGTAAAATCACAGCTTGGTAGAAGATCATCCTGTGCCTGTGTTTATTGATCTTTTCCCTGAATATTGCAATTAGCAGCAGAATAGTTGTCAGCCGTCTCAATTCAAGGTCGCCCTAGTATTTACGAAATGTAGTGTGTATGCCTTGGAGGGCACATTCACAACGCACGGTTTATAATGAATTGAAAATAAAATATCTCGTTTATAACATTGGCTGCTTACATTGTCTAATACTTCTAAATACAAGTAGGAAATGTAGTATTCCTATAGTATCTCACGGCTCTTTTAAAAGAGCATCTCCTCTGAGAAAGAGAGGTTAATGCTACAGCGGCTATTTACAATGTCTTTGTTTTGTATACCTCCATGATTTTACTTCTATCAGTAATATGTGATATTTCAGATACGGTGCTTGGGGTAGTCTCTTGTCGTTCATCAGTTGTAATGAATACAGGCGGTTTTAAATAGCACCCTTTGAAACGCTTACATACATTCAAACACTACTCCCGACTCTGCTGTGGCAAACCCACGAGTAAAAGAACGGAACAGGTTATAATAAAAGAATGTCCCATGTTAATATTGCCTGCATTCTATTGGAATCTCCCGTGTACTCTCAAGCGTTGTTTTGTATTTTTAATTTGTCCTCATTTTTTGTGAAGAACGCTTTAGATGTACTGTTACACTTGGCCCCTATTTGCTGAGACCTCAATAACTTCAAAAAGAAAAAATAATTCGTGATAACACAAATGTAGCGATACAACACCTTTGTCCCTAAAACTTAAATTGCGCATATAAATCTTACCTAAACCTTGTAAAACCGCCAGTAAAAGTTTTCTCCACTATCCGTCTTTGAGTCAATTGAATCGGGAACACAAGAGAAAGTGCACAGATTATTTAAATCATATGATACCATAAAAACGGCCTTCTTTGTATGGTTACCTATTTTAACCTGGAGCTAGCATACATTTGTAACTCATCTCAATACAAACGGTTTGCGTGATTAAATAATGTTGCATACTGACAGGGACCCCTGAAAACTTGATTCTAAGTGCATGCAATGGTGCCTTAAGGAGAGGGGGGCGCGAAGACAAGTTGTGGATCAATTTTTAAATTGATCCACTGATGTTGAAAGTAACCATTATGGTGGTGTCTAACCAAAGGATTAGGAAAGGTATAAGTTTTTTGATACTATCTACAACGTAAGTTTTTTAAGAGTTATCGGCTAAAAACCACAAATCCATAAAGGTCAATTTCAGTTGTACATGGGTCAAATGTTTAAGTTGCTCCGAATTGGATAAAAAATGGTGCCAATTAATTGATGGAGTTCATAAGGATTAAAATAAGGAAATAGTTTTGACTACCTAAAATACTTAGTTAATGATGTAGGGGGCACAGAAGGTCAACGTCCATTGACATTCAATGGGCTTGACTTTGTGGTCCCCTACCTTCTTAAGCAAGCATTTTGAGACACTCAAACTATTCCTTATTTTTGATCAACAAAACAACAATTATTTTGAATTCATATTCCACACATCACGGCGAACTAGATTTTGTCAACCGTCTCTCAAACCTCGCGCTAGTCTTTCTTATCGAAGCTACCGATCACGTAATGAACGTTCTGCTGAGAGAATACTTCAAAGACACCAATCATATACAAGTGGTTGCTTCTCAGTTCGTTATAAAACACGATGTGTTTTAGGGGCATTTTGTGACACACACTGCCTCAATCCCCGATTACCCCTCCCCCATGCGCATAAGTTGAGTTTAAGTAATCCGTGCAGATTCCGGTCGTTTCTGCGAAAAAATAGAATTTGGTATTTCGGTCTGTATTGCTAGAGTAGTCAATGGGCCCTGTGCGATACACGAAGAGATCGATCATAATCAAATGAGTGAAATTTGGGGAAACGTTTTTGCGAAGATATCTGGTTGAACCTAAACAGAAACGAATTTGTTCATGGAATGCCTTTAATTTTGTATTATTGTTGTTACCATGAAAAGAGCTTTTTAGATAACAGCTATATCACACGATGTTTAAAAGGAAAACAATGTCCATATTTAACTGAGTTAAATGAAAACTTCTTGATGAAGTTTTGTTAACGTTCGTTCCTCTTGTTCGTTCTCCGGTGCAGACTAAAATGGATTCCTCCAGAAGCAGGCCAATACAATAGGTAGTCGTAAGAAGTATTTTTCGTCATGTGTAGATGATACCCATGTGTTTGTTCTTTGGAACCGGAAAGCGAAAAATCCGTTAGAGCTTTTTTATAAGGTACAAAATGTTTACTCCACATTTTAAAAAATATCGAATACACCGTACCTTTGAGACGACAACAGCGATCTCACCACTACAAGAAGCGTCCATCAGTAAATAGAATAATTGGCATCGACTCAGCCTTCTGCTTGATTTGTCTTTAACCAAATTAGGAAAAAAAACCGCCTCACGCAACCCAGAAGCATCAACCGTGAAATCATCTTTCATCCCAAACTATGTGAAGATACTAATATTTGCCTGAAATACAGCCATATACTTTTTTATTCAATTTTCTAGCTTTTACTGACTAAATTGAAAAAAGAGCTATTTGCCAAATTTGAAGAATACTAAGGAGTACCACAGGGAAGGAAAGCAATCTTGGAACAAAACAGAAAGCCTGCAAAACAGAAACACATACCGTTCCTGACAGACTGAGCTTAACACTTTTTTTTGATGCTTTTTAACCCGTGTCTGCTCTGAAAGTCCAGTACCTCGAGAAATAGAATAGAAATTCCCAAGAGATGAAAATACACCAAGATTTCTCGTCTTAAGGGAAAAACAGGCTCCAAAGATGACACGCTGGTAATCTACCAATGAGTTCCTTTTATGAAGATAATTCACCATTAATTTTAAGTGGTTATTAAAATTCAGTAAATTCTGTAATATTTACAGTATTTTTTTTCATTGTAGTTTTCAATTCAATAAATTAATTAAATCAAATAATAACAATATTTAGCAATAAAATACTTCTTCTCAGTTAATTTTCTAAAGTATGAATACAATTAAAAAATTAGGTATTTGTAGAATTTTTTTTATAGGGGAAGGTGGCATCATCCGGAAGCTCCTGGGGCTCTTTTTCCATCTATTCTCATTTCCCTTTTCTTCCCTCTGTTCTCTTTCCCATCTATTTTTCCCCTCTTCTTTGTTTCTTTTTTAACTAGTCTTCTTCCTCCCTTTTTCCCTCCCATTTTTTTGCTCCTCTTCCCGTTTTCGGTTTCCGGGGGAGTTTTTTTTCCCCGCCCAACCCCTACTGGTTACGCCACTACAAACACGAAGAGAAAGCGAAATTTAAGGTAGTTTTCGCGTGTGTATATTAGCTTATATTTTCGTATTTTGTAACCTTTGCGATCAAGAAAGGGTTTGCTAACGTGTGTGGGGGGAAACAGGAGAAACAGGAACAAAACAAGACGGGGTGGAAAGGGTAAAAGGGAAGGACCGACAGAAAACAAGTGCACTTAATGAATTAAGAGTCACAAAACAACAACACGCAACATCAACACAATATTGTGCGGCAATGATATTACAGATAATAGACGAGTTTCAAGGCTGTATAAGACATGCAATGTTCACTTTAATGACTGAAGAGCACAAACAAACGCAAACAAACAACACAACAACACCCAACAGTGCAACTATAAGAAAACAGAGAGACAAAGTGTATAATAGATTATAGAGCACTGAGAAAAAAAACGAGTCTAAATCACAAAAGTCGCCAAATCCACTTGCAACAATTTGTTGTCTTTTTTGGCCACTTTGTCAATCACGATCAGAAAAATTCGCATTGCAATGAATTATTTGGCTCTTTTTGATTTCCAAATTCACTCCTGCAAACGACGTACTCAATCAAAGCAAAGTTGTGATTTTAAAATCAAATTTGGAATCGTGAATAAGTTGTAAATGAAAAATACTACCCAAAAATAGAAACGAATTCTGTCGATCTACGAACATCACCTTCAGTGGCGTAGGCAAGATGGGGCGGGGGGGGGGGGGGGGGGTGGGGGGAGGCAACAAAGGTCCCACCTGAAAAATATTTTTTGAGATGAAACCGTGAAATCAGATGGGTCTTTGTGGTTAAATTATCCTTGTTCTTGGACTGTTTTCCCTGCGACTGGGATATGTGATCAAGCACATTGATTGCACCTCCGGGACTGTCCCCTCGGAACCACCGGGCGGGCAACGCGCCAGTCACCTGGTTGTTCAACCTAGCCTTTCGTGCACAACCCGGCATGTTGCTACTCTTTTTACCTTCCCTCTGATTTCATACTTGGTATCGTTCGTGTGAAATCCTTAATTTTTGGTGTGTATAATGCCTTTACATTGGTATGGATTCCAAAACTATTTGTCATTGCGGATTTACTAGTAAATATTACTTCTTCTATCTTTCAAATCTTTTTATATTCTACCATAGGTGTCCCGTAACATAATATTTTTGTATTTAATATTGCATAGGAAGATACCATCTATAAAATATTGTCATTTACATAGTACTCATATTATATTACCCTATTGTTATGTAATATAGTTATGTGCAAAAATACTTTCCTCGAGTAGACATAGCGTCATGTTCATTCTATATACCGTGTGTCCAAAAAACCGCAAACACTTGGTGGCAGGCACCATAAGTTTTGAACAAAAGCACTGATCTACTTATTCCTTATTGTAAGGTAAAATGGTGGACTGTTAACTAATCTTCCTGAAAGGTCATAAAGGCAGAGTCAATGTTTTTTAAAGAAGATAATTACCCCAACAATCAAGTAAACCGCAGAACCCATTTTTACAAAATTAGGAGCTGGTTAACCACAACCGCAATGAAGAAACCAATGGCCAATCAATTTGATTGCAATCGCCATTACTACTTGCCCCAAATACTTTCAGAACGACTTCTAACTGGGTCAAATGACTGCTTTACATTATTATTATTTAACTGATAATAATAAACTTTAATTTATTATTGATAAAATATGTTTTCAAGAAGGTAAAACTATGACTAAGTCATAGACAAACTCACAATACTACATAAATGATAATCGTTGGGCTGCCAACTTGCTTGTTACTGAAATATGTTACATTTTTCAACTTTATGACGGTAAAACCTAATGTTTTCAGCAAACAAAACTCAATAACAATATCAGTAGATTTATTTCTGTCTTAAATTTTGGGTTAAGATACTCTTTGTGTGCCGGTCACAAAATGATGAAGAATGATTAGCTCTACTAAAATCCATGCAAGCTTATTTTGACAATACAAAGAGTTTGTTTGATCATACATTCTAATTCGAATCTTTTTAAATCTTTTTTAAGTGTGTTAAAATGCATGTTTTAACTGTTATACCATGGAAACATCATACGCTATTTTTTTTTCACTATGTTATAGTGTTGTCATACCACGTCTTTTAAAAACGAACATACCAAGTCATGGTCATTATACGTCTGCCATTACAAGTTTAAATTTGGAATTCTCATTTAGACAGGACTTAATGGTTTGAACAGGAGTTATGAACGGCAAATGCGTTACTTTTTTCTTGTATGTTAGTAATTAATCGTGTAAAAAATGGATTTTTTGCGGAATTAATGGGTAAAATAAAAGCTACAGTCAAGGCATAAAGTACTGGATTAACTGTAAAAACTTTAATTGAGCAAGAATACATACAGTCACTAATGGCACCCAAGTACCAAATCGAAAGGTCACACAGGGCGGACATTTTTGGTTGCCATGCGTATTTCTTCCTTCTCATCTTGCTTTCTTCCGCTGTTTTGCTGTTCTCTCTTGCACTAACAATATGTTGTTATGTATAGAAGCACAGCAAAACAAATCAAGTTGATACCAATAAAAACAATAATGGAAAAATCTGGTCGCTGTTGGGTACCGATAATGTGTAACGTGGAAGATGTTGCATTAGTAGATATTTCTTCAGTTTGGATAAGAAATATTTGTACTAATCGAAATTGGAACGAAGTTGATACTGATGAGACATGTGGACATAATTTGCCCTTTGATTTCAAGCTAAGTACTAACCCTGTTGAACTTATTTTCCTTCGCCCATTGGACTTGCAACGCAACTTCCGAATTTCAAACACATCAGGAAACATTCCCGACAAAATGATTGGTATTAAGCTGAATATCATTCCTATGAACAGATTGAAAGATACAAATCTTTGTAGTTGTTGAGTAAGGCGATGGGTACTACAGGTATTTAACTCTTGAAGTCTACGAACTCACCAAGTAATTATGAAAACCGATACCTCACTTGACAACATTGAAGCACACCATTCCAATTTACATATCGCGCCTTTTCTCCAATACTCGACCATAAATGGAAGTATCCTCTATAGACATCAGTAGACGCCAACAAAATCAATTACTCCCCAGCAAACAATCTGAAATAGCTAGATTGCAATTAATAGTGATTGGACTTTGTTAGATTTCCGTATCAACCCAACGGAGGTACAACACTAGCCATTGCAAGTAATAGAAAATACCAAGAATCCACATTGATACACGCAGTGAAATGTCATCCCCCCTTCTGTTACAGTGTGAGGTAACGCTCTACATGCTGAGGAAATACACTCTGAACTTTTAGTGAAACAACCGTTGCACTTGTTCATCTACCATATTGATGAATTATCGAACCAACGAAGATATGCGGTAACAAGAAATATATCATTTCTCATAAAATTTTTTAAAATCCACTGTTTGTATGACTACCTTCGCATAGGTTACTGCCGACTTTTTTGGAATAGAGTTATGTGAAATGTTTAATGCACTTAGCTGTTTAACTATATCAATATATTTTTTAGGCAAATTCTGTAAGTTTATGTTGTTGGCAACTCAAGACTCTGACGTTTGTGTAAGCCCAAAAAAGATCTCGTGCTAACGCTTGTCAGCCGGTTGTTAGAAACGATAAGAAATGTTTAATTTACCTTGGTTCAAGAAAAGGTAAAGGTTTAATCCTCAAAAATTATTTTCCAACATAAAGGCCTTGCAAATTTGATAAACTTGGAAAATCTGGCTATGTAAATCAGTTATAATGTTATGATCTAAAGATAGAAAAATAAGAGATTTCGCGATGTGAATGTTTCCTTATCGGTTTTGACAACTTATTAACCTCAAATCAAGTATCTTAAGTTTACCATAAAATGCCAATAATGGCAACGTTGATATGTTTTTTGTAACATATCCAAACCGTAGCTCGGCCAATGATGGAAGACATGCACTTTGTAGTCTGATATAAAGGTTATTATTCTTTCCAAACGCTGCACGAACCATGCCTGTCACTACTCGCAACAGGCAATTCCTGTATTAATGTACTCTAGACGAGATACGTTAATGAATCATGAGTCAAAAATATATTGACAGAACAGATAATAAATTGTTGGCCGAGTCTCAATTCGTTTAGAGAAAACAAAGATTTGAATGCGAGTTCGGGCAAAGTTGTCAATTGTTTATTTCAAGGAAAGGTCCTCTCAGGTTGTCTGTGGCATGGGAAAGTGTCTACTGTCACGAAGTAGCAAATATTGGACACTCCAGCCTCTGTAACCACGCTTTCCTAAGGCTACTTGTTCGCCAATGTAGTTAACTGATTATTTGAGAGAAATAGTAAGTTCAATTCGCCAAGAGCACGAAACGCACCGATTGGCATGTGAGGAGAGCTTATTCTGGTGAATCAGCTGCCGCAGGTGAATCACGTATCAATACGCCAATCGGATCATTGTTATCTGATTGTTCCCTAGGGTCAAGCTCTTAACTGAACAAGTCGGATCAAAAACATTCATTGAAATTTACATATCTCATTTATGGCCTAGGTCTAAAAAAGGTCCCTTTACCCCATTTGAAGGTCAATTTTCTGGCGCAAATTTCTCATTCCTTAATTCTTTTCCTCACTACCAGGGCTTCCACTTATGCCAACTACGGAACTTACACGGAAATACTGCAATTTGATTGCCAAGGAAGTATAAGCCCCTCAACTGAACCAATGCCCATCAAATACCGAACGGTAGGGAGTTCAACTTATTGTTTGGCAAGGCCTAAAGTTCATATTGAGTCAATGTATCGAATAATCCTACTGGCAAAAATGTCAGTTGATTGCCCGCCAGTTAATTCTAGTACCGATATAGTGTTTTAAATGTTCCTAATTGCAACGAGACAAAATTGGCTTTCAACTGCCAAGCTTCAATTCATAAAGCCGAGAATGCACCGGATACGAATATCATTCAACCCCGGTCCTATCAAATGACAATATCAATATCAGGATCGTTACACGATCAGAGCAATATGATCTTTAAACCATCATATTGTCGTCCATTTCCTAAAATCAAGGGTACAGGAGCATCCCATTAGACATTTTGACATCATAGCCACATGCAACCCATGGGTTCAGTTTTTGATATGCTTTTTGATCACATCATATTAGTACAATCACAGCCTTGGTAGAAGATCAGTCCTGTGCCGTGTTTGATTATATTTTCCTGAATTATTGGAATTAGCAGCATAATAGTTGTCAGCTCTCAATTTCAAGGTCGCCCTATATTTACGAAATGAGGTGTGTATGCCTTGGATGGCACATTCACAACGCAGTGTTTTATAATGAATTGAAATAAAATAGATTGTTTATAACATTGGCTGCTTACATTGTCTAATACTTCTAAATACAATTATGAAAAGGTAGTATTTCCATAGTATCTAACGGCTCTATTAAAAGAGCATCTCCTCCGAAACAGAGAGGTTAAGAGACATTTTCTGAAAATCGACCGAAATGGAAAAATTGGCAGACCTTAAAAATGGATTTTCTTCAATTTGTGATGAATAGGTCTATAGTGTCGGTCTTTAATTTTGACAATTATTTCACCTCTCACCCTTGGTTTCCCATGGCAACACCCCAAGACCGATTTTTCCCATTTATTGCCATTTTACAGGTTCGAACCTTAAAAAAGACAAAATTTGATTTAATGCCATGTAATTACTAAGACATTAAATAATTCACAAGTAAATACAGTGAATACTGGATTTGGCTTTTCAAAAACAAGCCAAAACATTGCAGGATGTGCATTTTGGAAGATCCCATTATTTTAAAAGGGGGTTTGCAAATATTATTTGTTGTAAAAAAAATCATGTATGACGAATTTGAAATAATCTCCAAGTACGTTCCGCAGGACAGTAATTTTTATGCGGGTAGACAGAGAATTGTGTAGTACTTGTGTAGAATTAACATAAGTTTGGGGCTTTGTAGAATAATTGAAGTAGTGTTGCCAGACGTTTTGTACTTTTCCATTTAAATGAAATCCAGGCAGTGACAAAATAATGCATTTTGTAAATTTAAGGATCATAGTTTAAATGTGAGCCTTATTTTTGTTCTTTTTTACTTGTAGCAGCATGACAGGGTCACAGTTACATGTTAACCACCCCCACTCCATCACACACTAGCCTCCCCCCATAACTCTAACTACATTCAAATAGATTGTGCAAACCAAAGCATATGTGAATTATAACGCGCCAGCAATATTTCATTATGGGATGTCCTCTACCACGGCAACCCCACACTGTCTCAAAAAAAAAAACAACACACAAAAAAAAAAAAAAAAATCAAAACAACCAAAAACACCCCAAACACCATCACACATCAGAAAACTCACACGCAGCCCCCAGAGATCACCGAGCATCCTCCAAGTAAAAGTCCCGCGCCCACCCCCGCCACCCCCGCGCACCCCCCGTCCGACACCCGCCACGCCAGCTCGCCCATCACCGAAGGTCACCCACCGCACTCCCCTCCCCCCACCTCCTCCCTCCCTCTCTCCACCCCACGGCCTCCAGTCCCACCCCCCTCCCCCCGTTCCCCATCTCCTCGCCCCCTCCACCCCGGAGCCCCTCGCCACCACGGCGAGCCCTCCCCTCCCGCCCTCCTCCTCCCCCCACGACCCTATCCCCTCTCCGTCCGCTCCGCCACCCATCGCGCCCCCGACCGCCCCTCCCGTGCCCCGCCCCCCGACACCGCGTGGAGCCGCCGGTCCCCGCCACCCCATGTGCCACCGCCGCTCCAAGCCCAAAGACCCGTCAGCACCCGCGGTCGACCCATCCTAGGGCCTCCCGACATTCAGCAAACCAGTCAAACAAAAACAAAAAAAAATCCATCCAGCTTAACATCCAAAAACACGAACAAAATAAAAAAAGTCCCCGCAGATCCCCAACCCTCTCATTAGTTCTCGCCACGCCCCCGCACCCCCCACTCCCTCGCCGCCCCCCGTCCTTACAGCCTTCCCCCCCACCAAAAATCCCCAAAAAGACCTACCTTAGAAGTTTTCATTCAATGCACATGGCTTGTTTATTCTTATGTTTTGACATGCTCTAAGAACACCGGCCCTCTTTGGCTCTATACAATAATGTGAGAGGCCACCAAGGGTTTTTTTGTTTTTTGTTCGTTATTCTTTTTTGTTTTCCTCTCTTTTTTTTTTTTTGTTTTCTAGTTGGATTTGATTTTTTTATCTTTTTATTTGTTAGGTGGTTGTAATGTTTGGGTTAATTGTGTTAATTTATGTTTTCGTTCTGATAATGGATTTTAGGGGGTTTTCTTGGATTTGGTATGTTTAAGGGTTAACTATGTTTGAGTTTTGACATGTTTTGGTTCGGATTTAAAATGATGGTTTATGGACATATGTGTGGGTTGTGCATGGAGGGGTCCAGTTTGATACTTTGTGAAGCGTGGCGGCCTTTGTTTTGGGTGGAGGTTAAGTAACGGATTTTGGGAGTTTTTTGATATTCGGTGGGCGGATAGTAGCCCGGGCGCGTTCGATCCCCAACGAGGGTGGGGTGGGGATGTGGTTTTTGAGGCAAATATTTTTCTTTTTTGTTTCACCCACCCACCTGCCCCACTCAAACCCACCCACCTTACAAAAAAAACAAAAAAAAAAAAAAAAAAAAAAAAAAAAAAAACGAAAAAAAAACCCCTACCCACACTTCCCTCCAACACGTCCCCCAAAATTGAACCTACCTAGGGGCAGATTTGACAATTTTCAATAACATGGTGATTGGTGATTCTTAGGTTATGATATGCTCAGGAGAAATCAACCTTGTTTTGGCTATATATAATGATGTGGTGGTAGACCCCCAAGTTCTCACGAACCCACCCACTCAAACCCTCGCCCATCTTATCCCCCACCTCCACCCCTAAAACATTATTCTCCAACATACCTACCTTGGATAATTTGACAGTGTTCAATAACATATGGATTGTGATGCCAAGGTTTTGACATGCTCAGGAGAACACTAACCGCTTATGACTCCCCCACCCATTCAAACCCCACCCATGCTTATCCGTATTAGATGAAGCTATTTTTGTTCATTTCAAAAACCAGTTAATTGAGTCGAAAAGCTAGGTTTTTCATACACCTAGTCATTGGTCGATAAACCTGGTTTTGCTAAAAAACATGTTTTTTCTGAAATCTTGCTTATCGGATTCCCTCCAAGTGCAAAAGCGTGAAATGTTAGACCTTTCAGAGATTATTTTTGGTCAACTTTACTCTTGATATTTTACAAACTGATAAATATCATCATTGAAATTATCAGGGTTAAATTTTAAAAAATTGTTTAAAGGTGATAAAATTATATAATTTTGTAAATTATGGTAATTTGACCAAAAGATTTTTTTTTTGGGGGGGGGAAGGTTGGCCCGTAGTCCTCTAAAGTGGAAAGTTGACTCTTTTGCATTAGAGGGATCAAAAAATGATAACCCCTGTTTTTTCTAAAACCCAGGTTTATTGATTTGAAAGAAAATCGTTTGATAAACTTATTGCCTGGCCTGCTTAATCCAGATGAAAAGCAATGTCTTTTGCTTTTCTATTGTACTGTACGTCATACCTGCCTATGGCACGTAGTTTCACCAAAAAGATAAAACTTTTTTGCACTGAAAATGCACCCTAAACCAGGTTTTCCGATTGATACCTGGGTTTTTAAATAAAAATTATTTATTTTTTTTATTTTTTTTCAAATGCTTATTTTTTTTTAAATAGAATAGTTAACCTGTGTGAATCGAAAAACCAGGTTTAAAAAAAAAACCGATTGCCTATCGCATTTGTAAACCTGGTTTTTTATTTGATAAAAAAAGTTTTGATAGTGTTTTTTTTTTTTAACTAATATCAGTCGAAAAACATTGTTTTCATGATTCTTGATAACCTTAGTTTATCGGTCAAACCGTTTTTTAAGGAGTTGAAATCGGCAAATGGGGAAATTAAAAGGGACAACGATAAATGGTTAATATTTTGTATTTTTGCTGTAATTTAGGGACAGAGCAAGAGTGTTTCAAGACATATAGCAAAGTGGCAAAAAATCGGATTGGCGGTTAGTTTCGTCAGCATTTTTTTTTTATGTTACTTTTTCACATGGGACTGGGAGGCCACTCTGACCTTTCAACTGTAGAATATATAGTAAAACTATTTGTACATGACACTAAAAGGCAGGCTTGCCAAAGGCTTGTATTTACAAGGTCCGTCAAACAACTCTGCGCAGTTTTGTTCGTGCAATTTGTGTGACCATCTACCTTAAGGTTATGGTCTATTTCAATCTACCACACTTAGAATGGCTTTGCCATTTAAAGAGTATTCCGATATTTCCATGTAGTCACAATCCAAGAGAACACAATGTAAATGTGAGCTGGCAACTTCTAATAAGCTGAACTAATTGAGTTTACCCAAAAGTGAAAGATAAGTAAATGCCATTGGAGCTTAAACACTCAAAGCTGCAAGTGACTGTTTGTGGAAAAACTAAACTTTCATAAAGATTGCTCATTCAGGTAGCTACCTCCCTCTCTAAACTAATATTTTGCAGGTTACCCAAGCAGAAATAATATTTAAACAATCTAATAATGTTCACCTTCAGAACTTAAAGAACAAAGGGTGAAAAACACCCCATTAGTTGTATGAGTGTTAAAAATATCCATGAGCTAGTGGTTTTTTTTCAAACATAGTGTTCGCCATGCGTATCTGCAACACCTTTACCATATATGTGGTAAAACCTTTTTGATTAAGATTGAGATGTTATCATGAGTTGTCCATTGCCTCTTTGCTCTGTAGACATCCTCTATTACAAAATTAGTGGTAAATGTGCTATTTTTAAGTACTGCCGCTATTATAATTCCTGCAAAAAAGTCAGTTTTCTGGCAACACTGCTCTTTAAAAATGCTACATATCCCCCAAGTCTTTTTATTTGTGAACATAGCCAACATCCTATTACCCCCAACTACAGTCATACTATCCAACAAGCGTACCTTGGAAATTATGACTTATTGAAAAAGGTCATTTTCAGGTAATCCAAAAATCTGCAAAACACCCTCTTTGGATAATGGTAGCTTCCACACACAGCCGTCTGTAAATCGGTTTGTAATAATTTTGAAAGTTTAAAGATATTTTTATAGATATACTACAACTGTTATGTTGTTAATGCATGTTTGCATTCGATGGGGGTGGCAGTCCATTTCATGCATTTCATGTCTTCAAAAAGGTGTGAAATTTGAAATTATAAAAAAAGAAAAATTAAGTGTTTTGGTCGTAACCTTGGCAACCAGGGTCCGAGGAGTTTAATAATTGACATATTTGGTTACTTTGACAAAGACCCTTCCTGTTGAAATATGAAGGAAATCTATTTTTGAGGTCTGCCACCCTTGGGGCGATTTTTACAGAAAATGCCCTTATGCTACAGCTCTATTTACAATTCGTTGTTTTGGTAATCTCATGATCTTTACTTCTTCAGTCATTTTGATATTTCAGATTAACGGTGCTTGTGGGAGTCTCTTGTTTTTGTAGTTTGTAATTGAAACAGTGTCGGTTTTAATAGTCACCTTTGAAACGGCTACATACATTCAAAACATACTCCCCGCTGCTGCTGGGGCAAACCAACGAGTAAAAGAACTGACAACACTTTTGTACTAAGAAATAACCCATGTTATATTCTGGCATTCTATTGGATATCGCCCCGTGTACTCGCAAGCGTTTGTTTATGTATTTTAAATTTGTCCTCATTTTATTGAATAACTCTGTAGAATGTACTGGTACAACACTTGCCCTCTATTGCTGAATACCTCTAAATAACTTCAATAATTCGTTGATAGACAGCTAATGTAGCATAACAACCTGTCACTAAGTACTTAAATGCGCCATATAAATCTTACATAAACCTTGTAAACCGTTCCCCAGTAAAGTTTTTCTCCAATATCCGTCTTTGAAGTCAAATTGATCTGGACACAAGAGAAATGCACAGATTATTTAAATCATATGATACCATAAAAACGGCTTCCTTTGTATGGTTTTACCTATTTTACCCAGGTCTGGAGTAGCAGACATTGTAACACATCTCAAGTACAAACGGGTTTGCGTATTAAATATGTTGACATACTGACAGGGACCCCTGAAACGTGATTCTAAAGTCAGCAAATGGTTTGCCTTTAAGGAGGGGGGCCAAGACAAAGTTTTGTACAGGGTTCAAAGTTTTAAATTGATTCATGATGTTGAAAAAAGTATGACCATGTTATTTGTCTAACCACAAGGATTTCAGGAAAGTATAGTTTGTATATCTACAACGTAAAGTTTAAGAGTTATAGGCTAAAAACAGCAAAATCAATTATTAAAAGGGTCAATTTCAGTTGTACAGGGGTCAAATTTTTAAGGGGCTCCGATTGGATAAAAAAATGGTGCAAATTATTGATGGAGTTCATAGGATTTAAAATAAGGAATAGTTTTGACTACCTAAAATACTTAGTTATGATGTAGGGGGCAACGAAGGTCAACGTCTATGAATGCAATGGGCTTGACTTGTGTTCCCAGACCTTCTAAGCAAGAATTTGAGACACTCAAAACTATTCCTATTTAAACAAAACAACCATTATTTTGAATATATTCACCACTCACGGCGACGGCGAAACTAGATTTTTCAACCTCTCTCAAACCTCGCGCTAGTCTTTCTTATAGAAGCTACCGATTCACGTAAATGAACGTTCTGCGAGAGAAAAAAAATACTTCAAAGACACCATCAAGACAAGCTGGTTGGCCTTCTCAATTCGTGTTATAAAACACGATTGTGTTTAGGGGCATTTTTGTGACACACACTGCCTCAATCCCCGATTACCCCTCCCCCATGCCCATAAGTTGAGTTTTAAGTAATACGTGCAGATTCGGTCGTTTCTGCGAAAAAATAAGAATGTGGTATTAAATTATTACATTTGGTATTTTCTGTCTGTATTGCTAGAGTAGTCAATGGGCTGTGCGATACAACGAAGAGAATCATCAAATTCAAATGAGTGCAATTTTGGGAATACGTTTTTGCGAAGATATCTGTTGAACCATAAAACAGAAACGAATTTGTTCATGGAATGCCCTTTAATTTTGTATTATTGTTGTTACCATGAAAAGAGCTTTTTGATAAAAGATATATTCACACGATGTGAAAATGATAAAACCAAATACAATATTGAATGAAGTAAATGAAAAATACTTGATGACATTTGCTCGACGTTCGTTCCTCTTGTTCGTTCTCCGGTGCAGACTAACATGGATTCTACAAGAAACAGGCCAATACAATAGGTAGTCGAGAACTTATTTTTCGTCCCTTTGTAGGATCATGTGTTTGTTCTTGGAACGGAAAGCGAAAAAGCCGTTAGCGCTTTTTATTAAGGGTAAAAATGGGTTAATCCCACGATTTAAAAAAATATCGATTGACAACGTACCTTTGACGACAACCGCGATATCAACACTACAAAGAAAGCGTCATCAGTAAGGAGATGAATTGCACGACTCTCAGCCTTCTGCTTGATTTGTCTTAACCAAATTAGGAAAAAAAAACACTGCCTCACTAAAAAAAGGAAGCAATCAAACTCGTGCAACATCATTTATCCAAACTGAAATCTTGTCAGAAAACAATTTTATTTTCCTACTATATTTAGAAGCATATGGCAGCAGAAATAATTTAATTTCAACGACTCAAATAGTGAGAGATGTATGAGGTGTTTTTATTTTTACGATTTAAAATATCAACGATTAGTGTAATATTGGCCCACTAATTAAAACACCAAGACTCTTGTACTCTGTATACGCCGTCGAAAGGTGATGAAAGATTAATAATATTTGCATTTAATTGTGTAAAGACAGCAATAGACTTTTTTATGTTCAATGTTCTGGCTTTTTAGACTAAATTTGAAAAAAGAGCATATTCAAAATTGAAGAATACTAATGAGTACACAGGGAAAAAAACATCTTGGAACAAAACAGAAAGCCTGCAAAAACAGGAAACACATAACATTCGAACAGACTGAGCTTTAACACTTTGAATGCTTTTAACCCGTGTCTGCTCTGAAGGCAAGTGACCTCGGAGAGAAATAGAAATAGAAATTCCAAAGGAGAAAATACACAAGATTTCTCTTCTTAAGGAAAAAACAGCTACAAAGTGACAGCGCTGGTAATCTACCAATGAAGGTTCCCTTTTGATGAAATGAAATTCACAATATATTTTACAGTGCTTATTTAAATTACAGTAAATTCTTAATATTTACAGTATTTTACAGGGTGTCTTTAAAAGAACCATCTCGTTATATAACAATATTTAAGACAATAAAATACATATATTATCAGTGAATTTTCTAAAGTATGAATACAATTAAAAATTATGGTATTTGTAGAATTTTATAGGGAAGGGGCGGCAGCATCCGAAGCTCCTGGGGCTCGTTTTTTCCATCATTCTATTTCCCTTTTCTTCCCTTCTGTTCTTCTTTTCCCCATATTTTCCCCTTTTCTTTCTTTTTGATCTTTTCTCCCTTTTTCCCTTCCCATTGTTGTGCTCCTCTTCCCGATTTTCGGTGTCGGGGGGAGTTGTTTTCCCCGCCCAACCATACTGGTTACGCCATACAAACAAACTAAGAGAAATGCGCGAAATGTAAGGTTGTTTTCGCGGTGTATATTAGCTTATATTTTCGTATTTTGTAACCTTGGATCAAGAAAGGTTTGCTAACGTTGTGTGGGGGAAACAGGAGAAACAGGAAACATAAACAAGACGGGGTGCAGGGTTTAAAAGGAAGGAAACGACAGAAAACAAAGTGCACTTTAAGAATTAAAGAGCCACAAAAAACAACAACAAAACAGAAAACAAATATTGTTGCTGCAAGATATGCAGATAATAAGACGAGTCAATGCTGTATAAGACATGCAATGTGCACTTTAATGAATTAGAGAGCACAACAACAAACAGCAAACAAACAAACCAAAACAACAACAGTGCACTATAAAGAAAATAAGAAAATACAGAACAAGAGACAAACGGTATATGATTACAGAGAACTGAGGAAAAAAAAAAACAGGTCTACAATCACAAAATGGGACAAATCAAACTTGCAAAACACAATTTGCTTTTTGCACTTTGGAAATCAAGATTCAGAACAAATCGCAATTGCAATTGAAACATTATTTTGCTCTTTTGATTTTCCCTTTCAGCTCCTCAAAACGATTACTCAATCAAAGCAAAGTTTGTGATTTTAAAATCCAAATTTGGAGAACGTGAAGCAGTTTGTAAATGAAAAATCTACCCAAAAATAGAAACGAATTCGTCGATCTACGAAACAATCAGCCTGCAGTGGCGTAGGCAAGATGGGGAGGGGGCACAAATTCCCACTCTATGAAAATATTTTTGAGATGAAAACCGGGACAAACAGTGGGTCTTTGTGTGTTTAAATTATCCTTGTTTGGGAGGTTTTGCCTGCGACTGGGATATGTGATTCAAAGGACATGGGGGCAGACAAAGAAAGGGAAAGGGGGTTCAACAAAAAACACAAATGTATTCCAAAAAAAGGAAGACAAAAAGTTGGGTTTGGGGAAAAAAATGGGAATGTTTGGGGCATTTGGTGGGGAAAATTTCTAAAAAAAATGTTAACAAAATTTCTTTTTTTAAAAACTTTTTTTTTTTTTTCTTGCTGCCACCCTCGGAACCACAGGGCTGGCTACGCGCAGTCACAGGGTGTTCACCTAGCCTTTCGTGCACAACCCTGCTTTGGATACTCTTTTTTACCTTCCCTCTGATTTCATACTTGTTATCGTTAGTTGTGAAATCGTAATTTTGGTGTGTATAATTGCCTTTTACATTGGTATTGGATTCCAACATTTGTCTTGCGGAGTTATAGAAACTATCTTCTTTCAAATCTTTTTTATATTATCATAGTGTCACCGTACATTAATATTTTGTAATTACTATTGCCATAGGAAGCGATACATTATAAAAAATATTGCATTTACATATTAAATCATATTATATTCCCTATGTTATGTAATATAGTTATGTGCAAAAAATACTTTGCCTCGAGTAGACCATAAGCGTCATTTTCATTATATATAGAGGTGCCCCTGCTTGCGTTCCATGTCCTTAAATTGTTGCGCTCTCTTGATACTTGTTTGTGGAAACTAAACACACCTTGTTGTACTCCTATAATATTGGTTTACCTTGATGCACTGTTCGCTCCAACAGATTTGGTCACTTTCTTGCTCAAAACTTTATTGGGACGCTAGTCTAGCTTGTACCTTGTAGAAAAAATGGCCAAACACTCCAGTTAGGGTCCACTGAGTCGGAATAGGTCTGGCATGTAGCTAGCTGATGATTCTTGGTTGTTATTCTTCTTGAAGTTGTAGATGTTGTTTATTGATTCTATAAATTGTCAGGTTCAGTAAATTGGTAAGAGTTATGTGTAATAGTTCAGTCCCGAATTGTTATCGGTTCTAACAAGTGCCCCGTTAGCTTTGTTAATTTTTTATTAGCGGATGGTTGCAGGAGTAAAAAATCTGAGGTTTGATAAATACCAGAGAACGGTTTGCTTTGGTAGTTATCTCCTGGATGTGTTTTTATTCCAGTCACTCATTATTTATTAATGCAACACCCGTAAGTATGAATGACTTTCAGTTGCCTCCAAGGTATCACACACAGGGTATGCGAAAAGCTTGGAGATCTAGAAGTGGCAAATCGCCATGACAAAATCATTTTTGAAGTTAAATCTCATTGGCCAGCGCTTCTCCAAACACCCAGTGTGTTTAGATCTTGCTGGAGAACTGTGTGTGTCAAAATCATTAGCAAACTCGCGATGTACCGAGGTCGTCAGAAAAGAGTACTGACGCTGGATGTGGGTTGTTAGGTAAGGTTCATTTATGTAAGCCAGAGAACAGTAGCCAGAACAAGGACCGTACCCTGAGCGGACGCCAGATAAATAAACGTCTCCAGGCCGATTCTCGCCCTGACAACAACCCTTGGATCGGTGCTTGAGAAAGCCACTGATCCATGGGTGTGTGTTTTGTTGTGGATACCAGAATATGTAATTGAAGGAGGCGATTATTGAGGGACTACGTCAAAGGACCTTGGAAAAGTCCATGATTATCATGTCCATCTGCGGACTATTGTCGAGAGAAAGAGCGAGAATTGCCAGGGTCTTGTAGTGTGGAATAAGTTACGGAAACTATTGTTTATCTGTAAGTATTGTGTATTTGTTAGTTTAAAGGTTTCATGATATTGCAATGTTTAATGTGTTCAGACATTGATGGTTAGACCAGGTAATGAGAACGGGCGATAATTTGAATTCGAGGGTTCTACCTCCCGGGGTTAAGAGATCTCTGAAAAATAACAGAGAGAGTTGGAAGCTAATTAAGCAGCTACCAGTTTTAAAAGCTGGCGGAGATTTTACATCCGGGCCAGAGGTCTTGGGAATCAAAACCCTTTCAAAGAGTTTCACACACCTGCTACAGAAATTACTATGTCGGCAGAGAGGGTATGTTGGATTTGGGAAATTAGAGGTGACTGGTTCCTGTGTGATACTTGAGCTAATTGCTGTGGAAAATTCAAGCTTTAGTTTTGTTATCAGATTCGAGTTCGACCATCAGTTTGCAGGGTAGGTTGCGTTTGTGAAGGACGTTTATTTATGTTGTCCGCCCGCGGCAACGTTGTGAGTTCTGCAGTAACCACACACATTTAGCAAAAGGCACACCCATGAATAAGTTCCCTGTGGCGGGAGGCACCCCCCTTCCCCACCATAGATTTGAAAATTGCCTGTACTGTATGATCAATCATGTGAGCTATGTAGTGATCAAATTGGGGGGACTAATCTCTTCAGATGTTTCTTGAGAGAAATTCAACATCAGCTTTGTGGTACAGCAAATTTTCTCGAGTTTTTTTTTTTGTTTTTTGAGGGAGGGGGATATATTGGGCTTAAGTGCTCACGATAATGACGGTATGCCTCCTGGCAAGCGATACAAGACCTTTCACCAAGTGTTGGTTAGACGTGAAAAAGAAGGTCCAACGTATTGTTTAATCCTGGTGGGTCTAACGAACAGCTGTTCCAATTCTTAAGTCATTGCAATGTCTATCATCTGAGGGACAGGTTTTGAATAGGGTTCACTCTGGATTAAATAAGAAGGTAATAATTCACACCTGGAGATGGCATTCGCCAGCCAAGCAAAATGTGCCCATTAACCAGAGCACTTAATTTTTTCAAGGCTTCAGGCAAGCGTCCTAATACCTCATATGCGAGAGTACCCGCAATGGTCTGGATCTATAAAAGGAGCCGATTGTCTTTTAAACCTTGAATCCTTAGGTTACCCAAACAACTTCACAGTTAGTGACAATAGGCCTGGTCTGTGAGTAGCCATTAAATCATTCCAAGCGCAATTAAACCATCCTTGTAAATGACCATTACCCCTTATCCTTAACGGAATCACAGAAATTGTTTACGGGAATCATTCACTGCTATTGATGGCAACTATTAAGGTGTCTTCGGTTCCTATCATATTAGGACTGTATTTATCGATACAAACTGCTAAATCGGAGACTTTCCCCCTTAATGCCGTCGAAATTAAACACCATGCATTCAGGACTTCCTACCTTCACCTTTTTTTTTTTTTTTTAACTTTTTCATTGTTTTTTTGTGTTAATTTGAGCAATTAAACACCTCCCTTGGGATGACTAGTAATCCCTAATTTACGGTCACAGAGAATTTTTCGTGACAGTTTTCCGCTGCTATGGATGTATTAAGGAAGTTTCGGTTCCTTCCTATGATAATATCAGGACTGTATATCGTACAAACTGCTAATCGGAGATTTTCCTTCCCCTTAATGCCGTCCAAATTTATTCACCAGGCATTTCAGGGATTCCTAGGTCAACTTTTGGCAATTCTGGGAGCAGCCATTACATCCTTTCTCAGAGAATTAAACACCTCCCTTTTGATGACCCGTACCATCTGCATCCTAACGGCTCACAGAGAATTTGCGTGGAACCGTCAACTGCCATTGATGTGAATTTTTACCTACGTAGTTCGCTTAATTGATGGTATGTTAAGGGAAAGTTTCTGGTTCCTATGATAATATCAGACTTTAATTATCGATACAAACCTGCTAAATCCGGAGACTTGCCACCTTAATCCCGTCGAAATAATCACCATGCATTCAGGATTCCCTAGGCATTACCTTTGCACTTCTGTTGAAATATTGACAGGCTCCTTTGTACTGGTTGTTTTGGTGAAATACGACTTAGTTGGGTCTTTTGGAGTCAATTCCGTGACGTCGAGCGAAGACCATCAGTTCTAGTTGATTTTGTCTTTCTATGAAGTTAATGAACCAATTCATAGGGGGTGCGGACGGAATCCAGAGGGGTAAATTCATAATACAGGGTCAAAAATGAAAAACGCTTGAATTGCTGTAAAAAGGTTAACAAAGTTCTTGTTTTAGTAAGAAAGGATTCCTCAAAGAGCATTCCAATTCGTTTTTGTGAATTCATTTTATACGTACGTAAAGAAGTAAAGATAACCGTCGCAGATTGTTGGCGCTGGTGGGTTTTTTGGTTTTTCTTTTTTCGTTTATAGACATTAAATTTTAACACAACGCACCCAATTTTGAAAAATGATCTCGTGGTCTAGCAGACCTAAAGACAATTATTGATTTTTCATTTTTATTTTCAGTTGTATCATACCTAACGAATGATACGTACAAATCTTGTTTAAAATTATTTGTACTTTTACTTTAGCCTATTTTTTTCTCGCTCACTTCTTCTTCGTGTTTTTGGTTTTTCTTAGTGCTATCTCCTAACCGATCTTGTTTCTTTTAAAATCTATATTCAATGTTGTTCAACATTATCCCAAAATTCAAAGAACATTTTTTTGCTGTTACATTCAAGTGAACAGATTTATGCTAATTAGCAGTTTGGTGGCGCTATTAAAAACTTACTATTTTTTCCCTTAAATACCTTTTTTTTTTTCAAAATTTTAATTAGACACTGCAAATGTATCATTTTTCTCCTATTAGGAGCCAATTTATGAAAAGGTCTTTGGAAAAGTGTTTTCCATTTTCGCGGAACAATTTTGTGCAAATGCAAAAATGGGTTTTGGGGCCGCCCTTTTGACCTCGGTACAATCGATTTTCTTCTCTTTCCTGTTAATTGGTCTGTTTGATGTACCCCCTGATAGGTAGACGTTTCATATAATATAGAAGTCCCATTGATGCACAGGAGGTATTACAATTGATTCCGTATGCTCTGTTGACGTTGTGCATTAGTAGGGCTTGACGGAATGAATGGCAATACCCTCATTTGCATCAATGGACTCTATATGAAACGTCTACCCATGAAGCACCAAGTTTTAGTAAAAAATCCAATGTCAGTGGTTTTCAGAGGGGAGTCCACGTGGACCCCCCCCCCCCCCCCTTATACACTAACGGGAGTGCGCAAGACATTATAACACTGAGTGTTAATGTCAATAAGATTATTATTTCCAATTACAATCTTCAAATCGTTTTTCGGCAGGGATTTGGTGGTAGAGCCTTGCATGAACACTTGCCAAGGTCAACCATGTGGAAATTATTGGAGTCTCAGTGTCACCTCTTTGTAAATGAGAGAAATGTTTACTTGTCGTCTAAGAGGAAGGTGGCGAAGGAAAAACAGTAGTTTTACTAAACAGAGGCCAAAAATGGTGTGTTCTGGGAATTTTTATCATTACAAACATGAATGCCGTCTGTCTAGGCTCTGACTTAGAACTTTTTTTCATAACACACTTTTGATGTCTGTTGGTCATGTAGGCTTTAAATTAAAAGTCAATAGCGAATCTGGTCTTGGTAGGGGTGGAAAACAATTCATTCGGTGATAGTTTGAGTAGCGAGTTCGATTCATAACGAGTTGTTTAAAGAATCACCTGTTTCTTTTGTGCACGTCTGCCAGCTGCTCTCATGTTAGCACTTTTACCTAGTCTTTTGGCAAAACTCCCAGAAATTATACTTGAAATGTCTTCTTACTGAAAGGTATTTTCTCAGTTTTTAACTTGTTTCGCTTTTTTTACGAAGAGTATTATATATACACCAGTCACGTATGAACAAATAATTGGCCTAATTGGAAAAATTGCAACAAAATAATTTTTCTAATTTGTACTAGACAATGTCATTGAACAACATATCAAAAAGTAGAAAAATGAGAAGGGAAGCTTGAAATCCAAAATCGGTCAAAGTCATCTGAACCTAATTTTGACCAATGTATTATGTGATAAGGGATTAAATTAAACTGTATAGTTTTCCCATACTTCCTTGATCTGGTTATGGAGTTTTCTAGGCAGAATAGGAAGAGTCAATATGGATATTGTCTTTGTTTAACCAGGGTCAAACAGACCGTTACCTATTCTACTGTCTTTCCTACACCACACGCATAGTATGGCAAACTATACATTCATTTTTACTCTTTGTTTTGGAACACAAAGAATGGCTACTTTTCAGTTATTAAACTCATCTGAATTTTTACCCATATAATAAATCTCATGAGAATAATGCGGTCAGCGGTGGCGGCCAAGCTTCACATAGCGCAAAACTGCCGAACGAGTCATTGGACGCGCCTGAACAGTGACCGAAGGTTAAGTCACTGTGCGCGTTTTATAAATAGATCAGTGATTGGCGAGTGGGAATTCCCTACTGAGTCGCGACCGATCTAATTGCCTTGCTTTAGTCGGGTTGGTGCATACTTGTGCTGCAACTATCATCAAATCGTTTTTAAGACCGGACATGAGAGGAATTACTACATGCAGGTCAACGAATTATATTCCGGTGGTGCATAGGCTAAATGGTACCGGCCTGGTACATGTTCCCAGCTTATAAATAGCGGTGACCCTGGCCGGATTGAACCTAGTCAAACCGCTCGTTCAAAATGGATCCCGTTTGTACGTTAGTCATACAAAAAAAATACTTACCCTGGAGTTGATTCTTCAACTCCAACGGTTTTGAGTAGGAACAAATATTGTATTAAACATATTTTTCGACCTTAGAATATTTGTCAAGTTTTTCGTGATTACGTGCTAAACCTATGGGAACGGCAAAACGACGCTATCTTGGCCGGCCCCCCCTGAATGCGGTCAAACTAATTTCTGTTGCTCCTTTTGTCCCGGTCATACCAATTTATTACCTAAATAACGTCACTTGTTTCTTGTCCCGTCTAACTTCATCAAAAGATTAGCAGGTCGTTTGATGAAAGGATTCTTGTTAGGGATTTAAGTCTGGATATCAGTGAAGAACACTAATTACCGCCCTTGAAATACACGTAAAAATACCACATCGCTCCTGCTGATTTGCACCCCGCGTGGACATATTTAGAATGTTTTGAATCTATTCTCTACAGAGTGCCAACTGAAACTTTCAAATAATTTGCAATTGTTGATACAATTCTAGTAAGAAAAAAATTTTAAGAAAAAGGCATATGAACAGCGCCACCACTATATTGAGCAGACGTGTACGCCTCAAAGCCGCTTTCGACAGGGTCGTAAGTCGAGGGCCTAGTTTCTACCATAACGTCATTTCAAATTTGGATAATTTCAGCGATGATCAAGTTATACTCTTTCACTTTTATTATAATATACCAAAACCTCACTGGAAACGGGTCCCCAAAGGACTGCAAAATATCTCACACAGGTTTTGTTTTTTTTTACCGGAACTACTACACACTTACACAAAACGTGGAGTGATTTAGTGGTTGTGCTCCCTTAATTAGCTTGTGGAGACGTAGGGAACAAACACACACACATTCTAACAAAAAAACATTAAACAACAAAAAAACATGACAGAAAAAAATAAATATATTTATTTATATTATTTTGTCATTAATACACAAAAATAAATTATTTGCTAAACCTTGCCATTCTTTCAAATTTATAACGATTACACTACAATAACCTTGTTTATAACTTGTGCTATTTATTTCACTACCATACCACGTGACTGCTACTTCTTTTGTCAAATACTAAATGTTAGTTCTCTTAAAATCGATACGTTTCATAAAATTAACTATAACTCAGATTATTAATGATATTCCACTCAGCATTTTTTTATCACGTGATTAAAGCTGGTTTACGTTTCTAGATTATTTGCTGCGAATAGTTGAACTACACTTAATATCCCTTACGTCCTTGAGGAAATATTCTGACGATCCCCGCTAAAAGGGAGCTAGCGTTATTTTCTTGTTAGATCTATGGCCCCATTTCCCCCTATCAAAGGGCAGGGGTCCGCCGCGTGATTTTTTAAAAGTGCATTTTCATTGATTAAGGGACTTAGGGAGATACGAACATACAAAGTCATGTTCAAACAATACGTCTGTCATTGCAGTGTACACTGTTGCTCATAAAGTTGGATTTTTTTAAACTAATTTATATTTGTAACGCCCTTATGCATATTTAGAGTAGTAAATGATTTACATACGAGTCCCACTACCCGGTTAAGTGACTCCATGCATAATTTTGAATTACTTACAGTGCCTTTTGTTTGGGAGCTATAAAATGCCAGACGTCTGTTGTGTTCCCGTTTCCCTGCTCCAGCCTGTGTAAAGGAGAACATTTTGTTTTCAGGAGTTGGCTGGTTACGTAAACAACAAAACTGACACAAGACAGGAAGAAGTTCCTGGCTATGCCTCGTCCAACGGACCCATTGTAAATACGCTCGGAGGGCTTGCCCACTCCACGGAAGGATACAAGCCAAAACAAGACACTGATTTCCTCTAGATATCGCGAGTACGGTCTGTAAAATCCTCAACATCATCGAGGGTGGATCATTTGAGGCCACGAAAAATCTTCAGGACGGCCACGATTGACTACCAGACGAGATGATCGCCAACTGCTTAATCTGTGCCGTAGAACCCGGGAATGCTAATGAGCCGTCTTCGTCGTTTGTGGAGAAGACAATATGGAATACGTTTCCGCGCCAAACTGTAAATCGGAGATTGCTTTCATTATGGTTCTAGCACTACGAATGACCAAATGGCCACGCCCAAAAGTTTCAGCCACAGAGTTGAATCGATCTTCGCTGTGGGTAGGGAGCCAAAACGATTTACAGCCCGGACACGGCGCAATGTTGTCTTTAGGACGAGACCGCTACATCTTTGAGCATCATGATGGAAAACAAATGGTTCGTCGATTCGTGGGTGAGAACCTCCGAGATGACTGTATTGAGGAATTGACTCAAGGTGGTGGCGCTCAGTGATGGTATGGAACGGTATTCATTATGGAGAAAGAATATCACTGGTGGTGCCAGATGGAAACTGAACGCCGTCGTGTACCTCGACATTTTGGAAACCCACCTGTCTGCCACATTGCAAGAAGGGTTTATGCCAATAATTTCAGCTGCAAGACGACAAACGCCACGCCGCATGGTTATTGTAAGTGAGACAATTTCTTGAGCAGAGGGGTGGAACTGATACCATGCCTGCTTACTCCCCTGATTTGACCCCTAGAGCATGCCTTGGGATGCCATTAGCCGAGCCATCTATGACGGAACAATCTTTCCTCCAACCTACAGGAGATAGCTTCAGGCTTCGACCGATGAGTGGGACGCCCTGCCCATGAACATCATAAGACAGCCGTGTGGACAGAATGCCCGCGAACATCTTGACGCACTGATTCACGCAAGGGGTGGGCCATACTCGATATTAGTGACTGATTGCCATTGAACCTTTTCGATGATGAAATCAACCCCAAAATGTGTTATCTGTAAAACGGACTGATGTGAATATATTGTAATTGTTCACATACCCCCTTTTCCTTTCCACCTAGACCAGTTCGTAAAGGGTTAATTGTTGACTAGTTCATGGTGGGATGTGGTTCTGAGAGACTGATCAATCAGATAGTGTGGCGATATTCACCGTAGATACATAAATAACTCACACTGTAAGAATCATTCCATAAAAAATTGGTAACAAATATTTTATTCCAACTTTTTGAGCAACAGTGTATAATTTGGAATTTCGAATTTCGACCGAATACTCCATGGGATCAACGAGGGGAAGATGATTGCATAAGGACATTGGTTCGAAATATCGGCGAAGTTAACTGATTTCTGCAGTTATTATTGTCTCAATATACCTTCAAATAGTCCTGGGTATGTCGAAGTGCAAAAGTTGGCACATTTGATGAAAATGAATAAAATGTCATCACAATTTCTGTTCGAATATCAGTGACCAGTAGATGTACATCAGGTGGCTGCTGCAGTGACTCGAGCAAATAATAGCCACTGTTGAATCCAGTAAATCCGCTCGTTATGCAGAGGATAAAAGCACTTTTCAAATGCCTTTTATTGGAAGTAGAGCCATTGTTATTAACATACAGGGAAAAAGATCTCAGGGGTGCTCATCACCGATTAAGATTGAGCTCTTTTTAATGACGCCAAAGCACAAGCTACTTGTCCTCTTTCACGAAGTAAATAAACGTTAGGTTCTAATGTGCGGTCAGTAAATTTGCCCGTATATTTCATAATTTTTCCGGAAAAGGAAACATGATGAACAAAAAAGTCATGAAAGAAAGTGTTTGGCAGACTGTGAATTAGGCATGCCTTTGTGCAGGAGAAACAAAACGTAACTTACAGTAAATTACCGCGTACCCCATTTTTGTTAGCATAGGTCGCTAGACCCCCTTTTCTTTTGTATTTTTTAAATAATGGTGGTAAATTGCATAGAAATGGAGGTCCAGCAAAAGTTTTAGATCTGCGTTATGCAAAAAGATGTTAGGTCACAGTTTACCAAGACGATATCCACATGAGTTTTGTTCACATAGTTTCTTTTTTTCAATAATGATTGAAATATACAAGTCAAAATATTGAACTCACAGTAGAACCTCAAAGTGTATTTTAACGCGAACCGACGGCCAGCGCAAACCCAAACTGGGTAGAAGTTTATTAGATAGTCCCCAATTTTACAAAATGTGTATTTGCATTGGATTCCGTCCGTTCGCCTACTGAACAACATCTACAAGAGAATACGGGAAAATCAATGCCCAATTTCCTCCTTTGCCGACGTGAGGACTTCAATGTGAAACCGTTACCATAAAATGGGCGGGGATATAAACGAGTATTTAAATGTAAATTCCAATTTGAAATACTTTTTCTAAACTTTAACTTACCGACTTCAACAATCCTATAGGCATATGCCCGGACTAGGACCTATTATTACCGCCAAAATGTCCAAAAGATTTGTTGCGCTTCCATAGACGCGCCCAACCCTATCGTATCATCTCTGATTCCCCAGTTTTTTCTTACAAAGTCCCTCAACGTGAGACATAGAAAAACGGTGGGGATGGAGGCGGGATCTCAATCAGTAAGTATAAAAGTTAGGAAAAAGTAATTTCTCACATTGGAATGTACATTTCAATACACTTTTATACTCCGTACTTTCTAACAATACATAGGCATCGCATATCAAGCCTATCATTGATGAGAGTGGGCGTCTATGTCTCAATTAAAGCATGATACCACACGCAATTACCCTAAAATAATGTGTAATCAAAATACACAATTGCTCATCCTCCCAACACACAAATGTCTACACTCAACAGGTTATAATGATTACAGGCCATTCATATCGGTCATATAAGAGCAGAGATTTAAGTCTATAGAATATATTTTACCATCATATGACACCTTTCAGGGATTCTTGGCTAACAATATGTTTCTTAAAAACAACGAATTACACACTCCGTATTTGTTAAAATTACCGCTCAAAGATGTTAATGACACATCAAAAGTGATTTCCAACCACCTTACCCAGCAGTTCCCAGGACGAGAACTGGACAAAATAGTTACTATCCCTAGCAATATCATGAGATAGTATAAAAAGGACCCAGTTTAGGATATTGGAGACTCAAAAGAATTGCAATATGAATTATACCGCGTCAAAATGCTACTGCTTACCCCTCGAAACCTGGGTTGTTGATTCTATTTGAAAGCCAATACCCTACAAGCCTACAAGGGTACATGAAAATGTTCCTTAGGCCTGCATGGGCACAAACAATATGAGGCTTGATTAAAAACACCCCCTTCTCAGGGTTTCTTTCAGCCATTCTTAGTCTGACGTTTGATTTGAGCCTAGCTACAAACTCTAGTAATTTTCCCCTCCTTTCAATGAAGTCTGCCCGGCAGACAGGCCACGTAAGTCCACTTCGTGGAATTACTAGTCAACCAGAAATTACTGTCAACGGCTACGATTGTCTGCCTGGAACGACTATAAACTCAAACAGTAAAAATGAGTTCTATAACGCATTACAACTGTTAGATGCAAACTCTAATTGCAATTCAGGTATTTAATGGAGGCCTTCAAGGGACACATTCTAGGAATCGGTTTGCTTTAGGTCTTTTGCCTGTTTCACAGGGGTCCCTTGGTAAATGTTAAGAATTATGAGATTAGTTCCTATAAACAATAGTTGTACCAGTAAAAAAAATCTTGTCAAAAACAAAGATTACACGAAAAAAAACTGGCTGATGACTAATGAGGAATGGGTTTAAAACAATCAACTTTACAACTGTAGTTTGTATGTAACTTATTTGCTTGGGTGCCTTGCTTGATATCACAATATTTTTCAGCTTTCCAGGAAAACCACTTCTTCCAGGACGGGTTTCAGGCATTAGGTTAAGACACATGGGCTTAATTTTTTTAATTTATATAGCCTATCGTATTTTGTTTAAGGCAAATAAATCAAGGCGTGGTCATTCCCACACTTGAACACAAAGCCTGCTGCGTTTGTAATTTACCGACAAAAACCTGGCCCACAGATTATCAAAGTGCGCAATAAAATCTTTATGACCTCAGTCTGTACCAATTCAGTGGCTTGTGACAAACTTTTGACTTGGGATTTCCGGGTTTGCACAGGTTGAGAATACTATTTGATCATTTAATTTTCTAAAAATTCCAATGAAATGTTTTGAGGTTTAATTAAAGTACTGTTCATCTGATTGGTAGCCAACCCCCTCGAGGATATTGCATAGCGTATCATTCAAACGGGTGTACCATCTCTCGGCTCTGTGTAATCTGTGTTGCCATGGTTTATGTATCCATGGGCAAAAATTCCCATTTTTGGTCATATAATTTGGCAGAGACCTCAAAAATTACTGGACTCAATACCTTGTGTCCTATTTAGCTCTATTTTTACTGAAGGGTCAGGGCACCAATGAAGTAGGAAAAAAATTCTGTATGGTTCATGGCAGGCAATCAAAATTCACGGAACTCACCTTTAGATAAAACAATCTTATCCGTGGATTATCAAAAAGCTGTCCTTAAACTCAACAGCCTAAGAAAAAATGCTGCTACCAATCTCTGCACAACATCACACACAAAGTTGTATGGCTATTGTCTGCAAGTTTCAGAATGATATGAGTTAAATTCGATTGTCTCTAAAACACTATCTTCATTGTTTCACATTCAAGAGCGGATCAACTCTAACTTGCAATCAAAAAAAATATGTGAACGACTGATAGGCTTGCGAAGGTTCGCACTGATTGGCTGTGGAAACCACATTGAGGCACAACAATGTCTTGAAATTGGTAAACAGTCCTGAAAAACAAAGTTATGCATACAACCTATTCCTGCATATTCCAAACCTCAAGGTGTTTGCCTGCCCTCAGGATGCGTTGGAATGCAAATAAATTCCTTTATTAAGGTTCTAAAATGTGGGACCAGCTTTTACAAAATTTGCATTTTGCATGGGGACTTTCCACAAGCAGTCCATGGGTCTCAATTAAACTAATTTAGTACAGGCTCAACATGTATACATCCTTCGCGGATGCAAAAGTAAACCAATGGCCTTTTCAACCGTTATTGATCTCGGATTGTCGGAGTAGTCTTAAAGCAGATTTCAGTATTAGAATAAACATTTGTGTAGGCCCACAACTTTCCTGCAGGATCTAAAGATTACAGACTTCATGTCAGAAATGGCCTCAAACTGTGAGCAATATTTTTAATGTTTATTGCAAAACCTGGGAAAGCATGTAATTCCCAACACCCCTGCATCATTTGCTCTAATGAATCTTCCAAAGATTGTAAAACTTGCAAAAATTTAAAATTGGCTAAGATGACCTTGGTAATCGAAAACAATTCTTTGTTACTGTCCTACTTTAGTTTACCAGATTTGAAGTAAGAGTAGGATGGGGTGGGATTGTTGATTGATGACTAAGATGCCATTAGTTTTTATCTTTCAATTTTCATTACTTGTTACAGGATTTCAAAAGATACATATGTGTTGCGTGCTAAGAGGGGCCTGAAGATTTAATTGCCCCTACACCTCGAGATCTTGTCTTAGTTCGACATAATCACTTGCCGTACTTGTGCATCTCTAGCAGCAAAATTGTACATTTTTTGACCAACTGTGATATCCAGTCGTGTTGCGGAATATAAAAACCCTTGCTCCAAGATTATTACTTGCACTTTGTTGGTATTTTTGTGGATCACATGTTATGATAGTGTTCAATTGAACATTCAACATCAAAAACAGCATGAATATTGACTTACATTACAAGAATGGTATAGAAGTGTTATATTTTTGTTGAAAAATGATCTAACAGCCAATATGGCTGGCTATCTTAATCATTGGAGGGATCTTCAAGCACCTCTCTCCTTGCCCACTTAGTTCAAAGCTCAGCTTTAAATCTTGATCAATATTTGTTGCAAAACTTGCATTGGAACAATGTACAATACGGCTTTTCAAATTCCAAGATCTCATACAGAACTGATTTGCATTTGTTGGAAAGCTAACACAGCCACTCCTTTTGACCTTTAGGATTTTCTTTATTTTGTCCTATTGACCAACTCACCTCCATTTCCAAGAGATATTGGCCCCATTCTTGCTGGCACTTTATACAGACATGACGGCGCGGATTCTTGCACTAATCATTAGAAGCCATTTTTCAATTGGATAGTTTATGACCGCTAAGGTTCACCCAAGAACTTGTGGACTAAAACTCTTTAGTATGTAAGTATTACAGTATTAAGGCTTGAATGCGTGTGAAAAGAATGGATCAATTTCGTGATAATTTGATGAGATCAGCGTAAGTCCACCAGTTGATTAATTAAAACTCTTTTAAGAATTTCAACTCCTATTACCAGGCTTGAAAAGCTTGCTGGTGGAAATTACATTTTGTGCGAATTTATAATAGTTATGTTATAGTTAATTAGGTTCACCCCTGGACAAGAATCAGTAGTCCAAAACTCTTCAAAGTATTTTAAAATCTGGGTACCAGGTTGTAAAAAGTTGACTGGATTGAACCGAATAAGTCTATAAATTTCCCTAAATCGTTCTAGCTAATTTTTTTTTCTTCGTAGTCTGTTAAGTTAACCCAAGAAAAGCAGACTAAAACTCTTTAGGGTTTTCAATGATGTCCCAGGCTTTTTCAAAGGTTCTGGATGAACCAATAAATCATTAATGGCCATAATAGATAGTTGTAAACTTAAGTTCATTAAGAACCGCAGAAGAATCTTTTTGAAATGTTTCAATTCGTAATTTCACCAGGCTTCAAAAGCTTGCTAGATTAAACCGATTAAATCTATTAATTTGCTATGATTCAGCTATTCTAGGCCGCCGTTCACACAAGAACCAGCACACTGAACCAACCAATTATTGCTTTTGCAGAATCCCGGCCAAGTTAACCCAGCACCAGTAATCCCTTGACAGCAACTTTAAAATCATCAATTTTACCAGGCTTGAAAAGCTTGTTGCCTTCCACCGGGAATAATAAAATTGCTACGACAGAGTCTACAAGTTTGTCCAAGGAACTACACCAAGATAGAGGAGGCTAAAATTCTTTTAGATTCCTTTTCAAGGTTAAAAGCGTGCTTGTTTGAAACCATCGATTATCTTCTTGTAGATTAGATAGCCTATCTAGAATAGAGTAGGCTAAAATTATTTCTTAGATTCCATTTTACAAGGATCGAAAAGCTTGCTTGTTGGAACCACGACAGGGTCTACAATTTCGTCCAAGAACTACTCCAAGTATAATAGAGTAGGCTAAAATTCTGTTAATTCACTTTACAAGGATTTAAAAAGCGTGCTTGTTTGAAAAAAACCAATAGATTATATTCAATTGCTAGATAGGATAGCTATCTACAGCTAAGGCCCTACTGTGAAAACATATATTGACCAATAACTAATTGATTGCCATGATCGGATCGTATACAGTCAAAGTTCTCCAAGACAACAGACCAGACTAAATCTTTTAGAATTTTTTAAAATTTATTCATTTTATCAGTTTTGAAAGGCTTGAATGAATTGACCAATCGATTAGTTGCTATGATACTAGATAATCTGTATGCAGCAAAGTTCACCAAGAAACCCAAGCCAAAAGCAGTAGGGGACTGAACTGATAAAAATCACATAATGGATAAGATAGTCTTCATGTACAAAAGACCTTCCAAGAACCAGTAGACACTTCAGAATTGTCGATCAGTATTAATGCTGTAGTAAAATGATACTTGATGGTCAATCTCAGCACTAAGTTCACACAAGAAGAACCGTAGATCTAAACCATGGAGTTAAGTAATAATAACTTCAATTTTATTGGATAGGTGTCTATAGTTCATTTTCACAACAACCCGTAGTCATTTTTTTTTAAACTTTTCCCAGGTTTGAAAAAACTTGTGGATTGACCCATGAAATCATATTTTATAAATTTGATAGAACAATCTTCAGGCAAAAGTTCACCCAAAACAGTGGTTGACACTAAAAAAAAAAAAATATTTGTTGAATCTAGTATTCGCTTTTTTTTTTGCCAAGGCTTGAGAAGATTGGCTGGGTAACACTAATATGATATGATATACAGTCTACAGTTTAAACTTAAGTTAATGCAAGAAGCGTATGATAGTAGACTGAAGTTTTACATTTTCCAGACTTAAAACAAGCTTACTGGATTTAACAGATAGCTACGTCTACAACTAAGGTCACCCATGAGAACTGTAGACTAAAAATTACCATTATTTTCCGACTGAGGTTGGAATTATAATGATGGCACTAAGTATTCTTGAATCATAGTATATTAGCTTTTTTGCCAGGCTTGAGAAGCTTACTGGGTAACAACGCTACGATTATACAGTCTACAGTTTAAGTTCATGCAGAAGCAGTATTATAGTAGGCCGAGTTTCCATCATTTCCAGGCTTAAAACACGCTTAATGGATTAAATGGAATTAATAATGATGCTATCAAATGCCCCCTCATACTAGGCGCTTGAAACGCAGGACAAGTCTACAAAAAAAAGGTTCCCACCATGAGAACCCCGACGACCTACAACTTACCTAAAAAAATTTGAGCCTGAGTTGCTCAAATTTGGAATTATGAATTGATTGCTATCAAAGGCCCCCTCACCACTGGGAGCTGAAAGCAGGACAGTATTATGAATACCGCGAGTCGATTTAACGCTGTCGCCTTCAATAGTCGCTGTCAGCACTGACCGAACACCGGTTAATTATTGTTAGTTTTTGCCGCGCAAAAAGCGGCAAAGCGGCAAAATTTGCCCGTCACTGGCAGATTCATGATGCAAGTACGTCGTGAAAAACTGCCCTAAAAGGAAACACAAACAAGCGTGGAAAAATTCGCGACGATACACTCGGCAAATTTCCTACGAAAAGGATTATCCCAGAGGTTTCCCTTTCAAGAATTTCGTTGAGGAATAAGGGTCATTTTTTGAAAAATTAATGTCCTGAAGATAAGCGCACTCCTTTATCCAGGGACGCCCGGAAAATAAATGGGGAATACAGAGATGTTACGATAGGGTGGGCGGTATATGGAGCGCGAAAATCTTATGTAATCTTGGGCGGTATATAGGTCCTAGGCCGGGAATATGGCCTATAGTATTGTTAGAAGGTGGGTAAGTATAAAAAGTGTAGAAAACTGCATGGTCAGTACACAAAGGCCTCTGCAGGTCCAATAAACAAAGGGGAATCGGACAAGTGCATTGTCCACTGAATACACTGATTTACTTATCAATAATTGCCATATTTGCCTCGAGTAAATATGTATATGTATAGATGTATGTCCCTTGATCACTGGTATTCAGACAAGAAAATTGAGATGGCATTTATAATTTTCATGAAAAATGGGCAAAACCTTCACAATTGCCACAACCAATAATCAGTAATATAATATTATTATTTTATAGTGGGAAAAATGGTTACTTCTGCGAAATATGTAATCGAAATGAAATTTTCCCTTTATCCCATTGCCAAGAACGTGATAAGCAAGGTTTTAACAGGCGGCATGAACTGAAATGCGTTACTTTTTAACTTTTATTTTTGAATTAGTGTGTAAGAAATGGATTAATTGCGGAATTAATGGCGTAAAATAAAAGCTACAGTCCACGCATATAGTACTGGTTACCTGATAAAAAACTTTACATTGAGAAAGAATACATACAGTCACTAATGGCACCAAGGTAAAAAAAATCGGGTTAGGAAACACGACGGCGGGACATTTTTGTCGCTTGCGTATTTCTTCCCTTCATCTGATTTCTTCCCGCTCGTGTTGCTTGTTTTCTTTGCACTAACGAATAGTTGTATATATAGGCAAAGCAAAATTATAAAACAAATCATGTTTCATACGATTAAAAACACACTTATGGAAATAAGGTCGCTGTTTGGGGTACCGAGAACGGTATTAAAGTTGAACAGATCGACATTAGTAGAATATTTGTTTAGTTTGGATATAGGAAATTATTGTAATATTCGTACTTGCTATTCCAGTCGGATACGATACGCAAATGTGAACATCATTTATTGCGATTTTTAACTAAGCGTCCCTAGATAACTTATCGGCCTTCGCACATTGGAAGCCAACGCAAAATTCAGAAATTTCAAAACAAATCAGGGAAACATTCCGACAAAATGATGGTATTAAAGCTGAAATCTTTACTATGAACCAGATTGAAAAGATAACAAATCTTTGTGTTGTTGATGTAGGCGATGGTACTAAAAGGGTATTTAACTCCTTGAAGTCTATCGAAACTCACAAAAGTAATTATGAACACCGACACCTCAATTGACAAAATGGAATGACCCGCAATTTTACATAATCGCCGCGGCCTTTTCTCCAAAACTCGACATAAGATGGAAAATAATCGGCATAATAGACATCAGCAGAGGCCAACAAACCATATTAACACCCATCAAAAAACTGACATCGCTAGACGCATAACCCCCGCAGCCGCGCGCAGTGGCTGTAATCCTGCTAAAACTAACACGGGGATCCGTCTGCTCATTCATCCACGGTAAGGGTATTTAGCCGGCTGACTTTGTTTTCAGTTTGTATAGACTTATGGACCCATCTTTCTCACATTCATATCGGGGACAATTGAATATTAATTATTAAAGAAGAATATACAGCTGTTGAAATCTTAAAAAGGAATTTTATTATGTGGGAATAACAGCCATTTTTTGAAAAAATAAGCTTTGATGACGTCACGCCATTGATTGGTTTATTATTTGCTTCGGGTGAACCCATTCAAGTAAAAATGACTTACGTATCCCCCTACATTGGGAAAAGCAACCGATTATCGTCATCGTACGTCGGTTTTTTTGAATCGTAGGGAAAAGGTAAATTTTGTACTGTTTAGACGTAATACACGGTGTCTTTTGAAAAAAATAATGCAACTTTGGCAGAGAGGGTTGGTACAGACCATTGATTTAACATAGTCGATTTATATATATCGGTCGCCCCCAGAAGACAAACTGATATCTGATAACCTTTACAAAAACGGTGACCGGTACCTGACACGTGAAACCAAACTATTCATCTCGTTAACCTTAACCCGTTTTATAACTACAATACGCAAAGCAGCAAGCATTCCTGTATCTCTGTTGTCACATCGTAATCGATCAAGATTTAGACTATCACGTGGTTCTGTACAGGGAGGGTCGGACACGATCTGCTCGATTTGGGCTTTGGGATTCAAACGGTAATTTGTGAACCTGCTACATGCATTTACTAGGGCAGTCTCGTCCCAGTGACATTAAAAAATCATCTCTTAAACCTTTGTTTCAAAAGATCTTAGTAATATCATGATAAATTAGAAAAAAATATGAAGTTCACATCAAGCATGCTTCTGTTTAAATTACCTGTTTATAACTAAACTCCAGAAACTTCCCCTGCAAAATATCTCTATCAACTAATACCCTTGAACATCCGCGCCATGGCTACAGAGCTATTGCGCTCTGTAGCCATGCGCACCGTACCTCTAATATCAAAACAGGCCTATTATAATTATTATCCAACCCCAAAACCATTGCAACCCTGGGTTTGGCAATTAAGATGATTGGACTTTGTTAGCTTTCTTATCAACCCAACGGAGGTACAACAATACTGGCATTGCAAGTAAATCGAAATAACCCAAGAATCCACATTATACACTCAGTGAAATGTCCATCCAACATTCGTTACACGGTATGTAAACAGATCTAGCATGCTGAGGAATACATTCTGAACTTTTATGAAAAGCAACACGTTGGCACTCTCACAACCAATATTGTTGAATTATCGAGACCAACGAAAGATAATGGCCGTACCAGAAATAATCATTTAGTCCGTAAACTAGCTGTTTGTATGTGACTGCCTTCGAATATGTTCTGCCCTGCCGATTTTTTTTCAATAGGTTATGTGAATGTTAAATGTAGCGTACTGTGTAAATTATCGAATATATTTTGAGGCAACTGTAATGTTTTGTGTTGGCAACTCAAGACGTCCGGATTGTGTAAACCAAAAAAAAATCTTGTGCTAACCCTTGACAGCCGGTTGTTAGAAACCATAAAAGTGTGTTTAAAATTATCTTGGTTCAAGAAAAGGTCAGGTTTTAATCTCTCACAATAACTTATTTCCAACATAAAGGCCTTGCAAATTTGATAAACTTTGGAAAATCTGGCTGTGTAAATCAGTTATAATGTTATGATCTAAAGATAGAAATATAAGGGATTTCGTAGATCCAAATGTTCCCTTATCCAGGCTGGCCAACTTATTAACGCTCAAATCAAGTATCTGTAAGTTTACCAGAAAACCCAAGAATGGCAAAGTTGATATGTTGTTTGTAGACATATTCAAAAAGCGTAGCTCGGCCAATGAATGGAAGGCATCACTTGGTAGCTGATGTAAGAGGTTATTACTCATTTTCAAATGCTGCAACGAAACCATGCTATCAAATACTCCAACAGGTAATGCCTGTATTTTATTGTACTCTAAATGGAGAAACTTTAATGAAATCAATGAGTCAAAAATATGATTTGACAGTACAGATAATAAATTGTTACTAAGCCTCAATTGTTTTAGCGAAAACAAATATTTGAATGAGTATTCCGACAAAGTTGTCAATTGGTTATTTTCAAGGAAAAGGTCTACCAGTTGGTCAGTGTCATGGAAAGTGTCTACTGTCAACGAAGTGAGCAAATTATTGGACATATCCAGCCTTTGTAACCAAGGCTTTCCATGAAAGGCTCCTTGTATCGCTAATGTAGTTAACTGATTATTTGAGAGAAATAGTAGGTTCAATTCGCCAAGAGCACCAAACGCGTCGTTTGGCAATGAGGAAAGCTGATTCTGGTGGAGGTAAAGCCGCTGCAGGTGAATCAGCGTATCAAATATGCCAATCGGTATCACTGTTATCTGATTGTCCCCAAGGTTTAAAGCTCCTAACTGAACAAGCGCGTCAAAAACATTTATAGGAATTGACAGTATTTCATTTATGCTGAGGTCTAAAACAGACAACTCTACCATTGAGTCAAATGCGTCTGGCGGTAATGATCTTAGCCTATTGCCCCTAAGGAAAAGGACTTCCAACTTATGCAACGTATCTGAACTTACAGGAAATACGGTAATTTGATTGCCAAGGAGTAATAAGCCCCTCACGAACCAATGATCAAATTCCCCTAACGTAGGGGAGTTCAATTTACTTATTTTTGTCAGATCTAATATTGGGTAATTGAGATCAATGCATCAAACATCCTACTGCAAAAATGTCAGTTGATTTTTTGCAAGGCCTAATCTATAATGCCAAGTGTTTTAAAATTAAAAAACGTTTCCTATTTGCAACGAAGACAAGAATTGGCGCCCAAACTCACATAAGTTTTCAATCCAGAAGTCCGAAAATGCATCGGTACGATATCATTCAAACCCGTCCAACAATGACATTTCAAATACAGGAACGTACACGATTAGAGCAATATGATCTTTGAAACCATGACATATGGTCGTCCATTTCCTAAAACCAAGGGTGCCTGAGCATCCATTGGACCTTATCCGTCATAGTCTCCCTCGAAAGCCCATGGGGATATTGATAGCTTTTTTTTTGATCGCATCATATTCAGTAAAAAGCACAGCTTGGTAGAAGATCATCCTGTGCCTGTGTTTGAGATTGATATTCTTTGAATGGGTTGCAATTAGCAGCAAAATATTTTCAGCTCTCAATTTCAAGGTCGCGCCCTAGTATTTATAAATGTAGTGTGTATGCCTGGATGGCACATCACAACACATGGTTTATAATACATTGAAAATAAAATGTCATCGGTTTGTAACATTGGCTGCCTAGACTGTCTAATGCTTCTAAATACAAGTAGGAAAATATTTTTTCCTATCGTATCTAACGGTCTATTAAAAGACATCTCCTTCTCCTCCGAAAACAGAGAGGTTAATGCTACAGGTGTTATTAAGATACCTTTGTTGGTATATCCCCCCCTGTCTTTTCCTTCTCGTGAGATTTGACATTTCGGATACGGTGCTTGTGGTGGTCTCTTGTCTTTCATTTGACTTTGTCTCTTCCGTAATGTCAGTTGTAATAAGAACAGGGTCGGTTGTAATAGTCCACCTTTGAAACCTACTCCATATCACAAACTATCCCGTACGACTCTGCTGGGGCAAAACCCACGAGTAAAGAACGGGACAACACTTTGTATAAGAATAGTACCATGTTAATATTGCCTGGCATTCTATGCAATGTCCCTTGTGATACTACCTATGTACCATTCTCCCGTTACTCGCAATCGTTGTTTATGTATTTTATTCGTCTCATTTTATGTCAAGAACTCTTAAGAATGTACTGGTGCACTTGGGCGCCTTTTGCTGAAATCCTAAATATGTAAAATAATTAGTTGATGAGACACAATGTAGTCGTTAACAACCATTTCACTGAGATACGTTAATGCGCCATATAAATCTTACATAAACATTGTAACCCTCCAGTGAAAGTTCTCCAATATCAGACCTTCTTTGAAGATCAATTGATTGGAATACAAGGAAATGCAAGATTATTAAATAATGAGACCAGATAGATATAGAGAGGAGAGACGAGGATGGAGCAGCGGACCTCAGTTAAAACATCATCGTCTACCAGCCCCTCACTACAGAAAAAGTTTGCCACCTTTGGGAGTTAGTATGCACCCTCTATATCAACGCATGGTAAGTAGTTGTAGTACTCTCAAATTGTGTGGTCACTTTTTCAATAGGGGCCAATTTTAAGTTTACACAGGGGTCAAACTTTTTAAATGCTCCCAATCATATTAAAAATTGTATGCCACATTGTCCGTCGAGTCATAAGGATTCCAAAAATGATAGTTTGACCATTCTTTGACCATTGGTTGGTGGGAGTTATAGGGTTAAAATTTTGTTGCGAAAAATGAAAGAAGCTGTTCAACAAGCTTACTGCGTAAAATAAGGAATAGTTTACCATACTGCAGTGTATAGGTTATCCTGTTCTGCTACAAAAATAGGTCCTAGGGCAACATAATCCGATTGGCATTGAACCTTTCTTTGACCCTTTTCTCCGTAAGTAAAACCTTTAACATATCACAAACTATACTTTTTGGGAGACCGAGCTCCTGTTACCAGGCCATATAATTTGCCAAGTATTAAAATATAGTAGGATTACATTTAATGTGACCCTCTACAAATTGAGATTGACCCTTTTTACCATTTTAGTCAATTTTACCCTATAACCTACCCCCCCCAAAACACTTGTAGTAGCTGCTACAAATTATTACATGCTGGAATACTGATGATTAGATGGACAACAGGGCAACATTCGTTTAAACCAGGATGAGGCATTTTAAAAAAATTGACCCCTTTGTAACTTAATAGGACTATTGAAAAGGTGATACCACAACTTGAGAATACTACCTACCTAGCTTAATGTAGAGGGTCCATAATAACTACCAAAGTTTCAACCCTTTTCTGTAGTGGGAGGTTAACGAATTCCTTAAAATAAGGCCCTGATGATATTCTGCTCCTGCTCTAATATACTTTAAGATATTTGAAATATATTAAAAAATATTTAAAATATGAGGAAGACGGTATCTTTAAAATTGAAGGATTAAGTGATTTTTTGCACTGAAATCATTGTCAGAGAAAAAGAAGAAATAAAGCAGTGTTCTAAAATATAAAATCTCATGCAGTAGTGTTGTAGTAAGTGTCCGTACGCGCAGTATTGTAATATGTCGGGATTATTGCCGTTATTTTTTTTTTATTAATAGGGGGTTTGTTTTGATTTCGTCTTGTCATCAGGGTGGTTAGGATACAACACTCGTTACAGACATGCGACAAATCTGAGTGTTTTTTTTACCGAGTCTTTTCGATTTTGTGATTTAACAAATCACTGATAGGCCTTAACTATAAACTATTTGATATCGGTTGAAGGTGGGGAGGAGAGAGAGAAAGGAAGGTAAAGGGTGAATTGAGAAAAGGAAGAAAACAAGGACACTTAAACATATTGGGTTGATACTTCTTAACGGAATGGTTCGATATCATTTTATTTCCAATGAGGGTGCAAGAAATAAGGGACAAATCCAAGGTATTAAATTCAATAATGGGTGAATTAGAATATTTTGCGTCTTTAAAAGAACATATAACCAAATATATGTGGTATTAGTTGGTATCAAGTTAGTTATAGGGCAATCTGCAGTATTTTGCATCAAGTAGTCGTTTTGCGCTTCATCTAAAGATTTAAATTAGAATGCACTTTGGTCAGTGAACCAAACTCATTGCCCAAACAATGATGTTTAAATTAGGTGCTGCCAATTTTATGGTGTGAAGACATGACATTGGTAGGGGAATTATTAGAAAGTTTTTTAAATGCAGCGTGGTTTGATCCACAAAATAAATACAATACATAAACATTTTCTCTGCTGAAATGTTGTTGTACTGATGTCTGTTTCTTCGTATGGTATCCCAACATACCAAAATACCACGCTTGTGCCCATCATGGTTATTTTGTTTATATTATATCAGGTTCGAGGAGGCAAAGAAATCGTTGTAATGTTACCAGGTCGACGTAAGAACTCCCGGATGTAATACAATATATTTTAGTATTGATGCCATTCCCGGGCATTTAGCGAGAACGAATATTGACTGAAGTTTTTTCTTGTATGATACAAAAATATATAGCTCTCGCTAGAAAAATACTGTACTCATCTTCGACTCGGACTTGAAACGACTTTTTTCAATATTATATATAGTATTTGGAAGTCAGTAGCACAATCCCATTGTTTGCAACGCAGTGACCATGAAATATTCCCTTTGTGGTTTTTGTTGGGGGGTTTGGCAGTCCCATGTTTTGTAGTATAAATTTAGGAGTGGGGTGTTAGGGCTATATGTTCATTCTCTTATGAAATGTATCAAGGTACTTTTGAGATTGTTTTTATGAGTGACAAGAGTGGAGAAGGCTATCAGTGAAACTGGGGTAAATTGTCACCATCATTTTTGCGGGTTCGCACATTCATTCTAAACTCATAAATAGGAGGCCGATTTCCTTCTAATGATTGGCATCGATGAACGCCGTGATTTTAATGTGAATTTCGTGGATATAGCGCTAAGCCAACTCACTACTTGATCCATTGTCTGTAGCTCATTCTATATCTAACCGATTGGAATGCTCGGAGCAGGAAATTTTAACTACTAAAATAAGCTGCTTACTCCATTGATTCCACATTAATTGGGAAATATGTCTAAGGATGTATTGAATTTTTATTTCTCGATGATCTCGGAAGAAGAATAAAATGTCTCCAAATGCGGTAGAACTTGAATAGAGCGCAAGTGGGTACTAATGCAATTTTGTTGTGAAAGCTAGCAAAGGTGTAATAGTGGAAAATCCGCTGTGGTGCCACTTTGCACCTTTTGGTCAATTATGAGTTAACTGAGGTCCCAGGTCACATAAGGGGATCAAATTTTCTAAATGCTCCAATAAGTTATGAACTGTAATTTTTTTTTCCTTGAGTCCCAAAGAGTAATAAACATCCATGGTCATGTATCCGTAGGATCCTAATTAAACAGATATAGATCAAATTGGTCAAAGGATAAAAAATCTTTTGTACAATGGTCCAGATTTTAAATACTTTCTTCATTTCAGTTAAGGATGGCCTCATATTCAATCTTGAAAAAAAGAACATGGTATAATTTGCTATTCCACATAATGCACCTTTAAGTACATGACGTAGGTTTCGGTTCAAAAGCCACGGAGTCGCGAGGCGCTAGGGTTGTTTATAAGTTTTTCAGCAATATTAATTCTCATGGTGACACCTAGATATAGCGAACTATACTTTCTGATCCTTGAGTCAAGACAATAATATGCGACTGCTTTCGAGTATGTAGGCGCATAAGAAATGGAGTAGGGGCCGGTTTTTTCTTTTAGGCTACTACTGGTATCCTAGTAACCAGTGCTACCTGTCCCATTTGTATTAAGGCAGTGGTTATTTTTGTTGTCATTTTCAGATGGTACTCCACTGTTGCACATAAAGTTGGAATATTTTTCAACCTTAAAACGTATTTGCTATTTGAACTCCTCAGTAATCATATTAGAGTAGTGAATATTCCATAAGAGTCCCCACTAACCCACGGTGAAATGAATCCTGCATAATTTTGAATTACTATGTCCAATGGCCCTTTTGTTGGAAGCTATAAATGTCAGACTCTGTTGTTGTTGTTCCTTCCCTGCTCCAGCTGCTGGCAGGAGCCACTTTTTCAGAGTTGGTTGTTACCTAACAACAAAAACTGACACAGCGGTTTTCTAGGCTATGCCTCGTCCACGGCTTGTAATACGCCTGAAGAGTACTGCACTCCCCGACGGGAAGGGTAATAACTAAGCAGAGTTCGCTGATTTCTTGCAGCCCCCCCCCCCCCAAAAAAAAAATCCCCAAAAGGGGGAAAAAGGTCCCTTTTTGCCGATTTTTTTTTGATAAAAAGTCCAAAATTTAGAAAAATATGGGGAAAAGTTCACATTTTGGTGTGAGAGGGTTCAAAACATCAAATAAGGCCATTTTAGGGGGGTAAGGTCCCATTTTTTTCCAAAAAAGGTCCACTTTTTTTTTTTTAATATTTTTACCCCCGTAAAAAAAACCTCCCGTACGGCCCTGTTTCCTTGGAATATCGCAGAGTACGCTCTGTAAAATCATCAACATCATCGAGAGGGTCGTCATTTGAGACCACTAAACTTTCAGGATGACCCACGATTGACTACCAGACGAGATGATCGCCGCCTGCTTAAAAGCGGCACTGGCACATTTTTCACAAAATATGAAATTTTCTTCAATTGCTCTCAAATGATAGTCTAGGCCCATTGGAAGACGAAGAGATATATTTTACACATAAAAATAACATATCCCAAACAGATAGGACCATTGAATATGAGGATAAGACATCCAGAGTAATTTGTAGCCACCTTTTAGTTTTTCATAACTTTAAATCACCAAATGTGTATAATTACATGAATATTTTTGACTCCGTACTCACTGATGTTCAAACCACAACGGTTAGTAGACCGATCAAACAGTGTGCATGCGGGGAAACATGCATACGGCTGCGTGTTCTTGTGGTTCAACGCCACTTTTCCGTCCGTGCTC
>JAMKCH010008673.1:0-84504 GCA_023653785.1 Ophioderma brevispina
TCCCATTCGCTGGAACCATTCTCTCGGACACAGAGCATCGTATGGCAAGAAAGTCGCTGTGGTACTAAAATAGCGTATGTCGCTTAGAGCGACTTGAAATTGATGATGTTGCTGCTATATCTTCTCATATCTTTGTGTCCTTTGTTTAATATATATCGTCGTTCTATAGAAACTATGACGAAATACAATTTGATTTGTATACTTGCTATTCTTATATGTAACTCCTATAATTTACCTTGGAGTTGGTAATCCTACATGTACAACGTGCTTTGTACATTTCAATATACTGTTTTAATGCAATCACCAATATGAAGAATCTACTTTGTCTTGATTTTTGTATTGTAAGATTTTGCATTCTCAGCTGACTTATACGTTCTTCCTTAATTCTAGATAACAGGAAGGGTGACGCGCCGGTTTCACAAATAGGGCTGTATCGTGACCCCAATATACTTGTTAATTCTCGCAGAAGTACTCCTATAAAAATGACTCGGAGCTGTTCTGATCATCCCATGTCTTTGGATTAAAGTGAAAAGAAGTTAAAATGTACCGGTCCTCAGACTAGAGAACACTTGATAAAAGTGATGAAATAATTTCCTGGCAATTTGAGGGATGAGAGGCTAATTCTGATAAAGGGCCGCGGGAAAGAACGCGTACTTAACGTTCCCGCTAAAGGTTTATTCATGCTGAACCTAGCCTGAAATGGCATAGCATGCGCTGCATGCTATGCAAATTCATGCTAGATAACATAGGATTTCCCCCCCCCCCCCCTTTATTTAGTTAAGGAAAACATTATCTATACTGCTTCCCTAAACTACTAATTTTTTATATAGCCTATAACTCCTATCTCTTGGAGATAGTGGGAACATATTTCCTCCGACTTATGAATTAGGTTTTTTTTCGGGATAAGGAATTCACGGTGATTCCTAACACTTTCATCCAAAGAAATAGTATGACAAAACCATCTCCGAGCTTGCCCAAAAGGAGCTACCAGCACAAATTGCCAAGTCCCGATATCCCGATCCCCCAGTTATTTGAAAAACGACGGTACATCTCCTTTGTTCGATTATTTCCGGGAGAAAACACACAAGTTAAAAGAAGGTGCGAATGGTACTTATGGGCATACTACGAACGCTCGAGAGCAAGAATAGTATTTCAGTTTACTGAAGACGATTATACGAAGTAATATCAATTAGTGATTCGGTATATGAAGGTTTGAGAACACCAAAGTATCATCACATAAGATTAACGCCACAAGTTTAAGAGGGGGGTTTCTCTGATAGCCAGTCAAGAACATATCAAACTATGTAGGTCTTCATATCACTAATATACTTCTAATAAAAAATGATACCAAAAAAACATAAAATTAAAAAAAACTATAAAATTAGTTTTACCGCAGAACTTTGGATATGAATGCTCCCAGCCACACAAGTCCGTGAAGCTCTTTTCAGAGCCACCTAAACTCGAAACTTCTATATACAATAATCGCCAGCAGGTATTACCAAAGGAATACAAGCATTATTACCTCCCAAAATTATCTAAAACGTCCCGCAGCTATGGACTTATTTTTAGGCTATACATTTTATATATTTGATATCAATTTCTAGACTGGAAGCAGGTGGCCGTCCAGGGCCCGTCTTTCTCTTAATTTGCTAGCTGCATGCTATGCAATTCCATGCTAGATAAGCATGGATTCCCCCCCCTTTATTTAGTTAAGGAAAACAGTATCTATACTGCTTCCCTAAACTTACTCATTTTTTATATAGGCCTATAACTCACTATCTCTGGGATAGTGGGGACACTAGTTTCCGACTTATAATTAGGTTTTTTCGGGATAGGAATTCAAGGAAGATTCCTAACTACTTCATCCAAGAATAGGATGACAAAACCACTCCGAGCTTGCACAAATTAGCTACCAGCACAATTAGCCAAGTCCCGATATCCCCTTCCCGCATTTATTTGAAAAACGACGGTACATCTCCTTGTTCGATTATTTCCTCCGCGGGAGAAAGCACACAAGTTTAAATGAAGGTGCTAATTGTACTTTGCAATACTACGAAGGCTCGGAGACTAAGAGTATATATTCAGTTTACTGAAGACGAGTATACAGAAGTATACAATTAATGTTATTCGGTATATGAAGGTTTAGAAAGCCAAGTTCACATAAGAGTTAACTCCAAGTTTAAGATAGGGGTTTCTCTGAATATCCAGCCAAGACAATCAACTACGTGGTCTGTCATATCAATAATAATGACTTCTATAAATATATAGTACAAGGTCTGAGAAGATATGTACTATATACATTAGTTTTTAAACCGCATAACGTTGGAATATGAAATGTCTCCCAGACACCCACAAGTCCAACGGAACGGCCTCTTTTCAGAGCCACCTAAAACTCGAAACTTCTATATACAGGTAAATCCCAGCAGGTATTACCAAGGAAAACAAGCAAGTATTACCTCCCAAAATTATCTAAAATCGGTTTCCCGCAGCTATGTGAATTATTTTTAGGTCTTACATTTTTATATTGATTCAATTTCCGAAACTTGGAAGCAGGTGACGTCCAGGGCCCGTCTTTTTTCTCTCCTTAATTTTTTTTTTTTTTTTCAAGGCCAAAGTTTTTTCATGAGAGTATAGTAATTAAAATATGCAAGTAGTAACAAAAATGCGAACGATCCGCCCAGATCCACCGACATGTTCATGTTGGAAGGACTTGAGAAAGAGGGAAGTCGTTCAGATAGTTTAGAGTCAAGGGAAAAGTGACTCGGTATAGTGTAGCATTATATAGGCCATGTAGTCGACATGTGAGCCGACCATGAAACCTAAGGCTGTTTTCAGAGCCACAATCTCATGAACTTCTGCTCATTCAGAAAGTCACCACATCCAGTCATGAAGTGAGTGTTCCCCTCCGTTACATTAAAACAAAATGTAACCGAGGCACAGAGCGGGCATCCGCAACTGGGCTTTATAAAGTTTTCCGGGTAGCTAGTCCGCTCCCCGGAGGTGGGCAACACGAATTTGGGTTTGCCCTAAAATGTAAGCAATTCCATTTGACACAGTCAAACTGAGGTATAAGTCCGTTTTTTGGGCCTATACTTTATTTCTAAGCATGGGTCGGGAGAGAGAATCTTGACCTCAGCAGTGCAACCGATGAAGAACCCCTGAGGAAGGAGTCAGAAACGCTACGTCTTGCAGCGCAAATGCCTATGCATTTCATGCTGGTTCAGCATGAATCAACCTTTTGGGAAACGATTTTTTTTAAGTACGCGTCTTTTTCCCGCGCCCTTTATCCGATGATGCCTATCATCCCTCAAATTGCCAGGGAAATTAGTTTCATTCACTTTTATCAAGTGTTCTCTAGACTGAGGACGCGGTACATTTTAAAAAAATTCTTTTCACTTTCATCCAAAAACATGGGATGATCATAACAGCTCCGAGTAATTTTATAGTAGTTACTCTACTTGCCGCGATGAATTAACCAGTAGATTGGGTCACGATTACCACCAACCATATTTGTGAAACCGGCGTCATCTCTCCTTTGTTTATCTAGAATTAAAAGGGAACGTCTAAGTCAGCTGAGAATGCAAATCTTCAATAACTACAAAGAGTCGAGAGACTAACGTAGTCTTCATTCATCTGTGATTTGCATAAACAGTATATTGGAAATTGTACAAATCCGTTTGTACATGTAGGATTACCAACTCCAAGTAAATTATAGAGTTACATCTAAGAATAGCCAAGTATACACAATCAAATTGTATTTCGTCATAGTTTCTATAGAACATCGATATATATTAACAAAGGACAAAGAATCTGAGAAATATAGTCAGCACATCATCAATTGTCAAGTTCGCTAAATGCGACATACGCTAATTTTGGACCACCGACTTTCTTGCCATAACGCTGCTCTGTGTCCTGAGAGAATGGTTCTCAGCGATTGGAGTCTGCCGGCCTCTGCCGGCCGTGCGTATGGCCTCGTGATAGCGTATTTATTCTAACTTTTAGTTTACGCACATATCCTACGCACATGTAATCTTATTCACAATCACTTTTAAAGGTGGTTAGATAGGACTACTTCCAAAAACGTTATGTATTCCTCAATATTGGAAATACGACATATATAGGTAATTCAAGATAAAATTATCCCCCAAAATTACCAATTTAGTTCCATAGCCTTGGAAAAACAAATTCGGACCTTTCTTTACTTGATTTGAGATCAATTTTCAGACTAAAAGCAGGTGCCGTCCAGGCCCGTCTTTCTTTTAATTTTGCTAGCTCATGCTATGCATTTCATGCTAGGTTCATCTGAATCAAACCTTTTAGGGAAACGTTAAGTACTCGTCTTTCCCGCGCCCTTTGTTATCCGATAGGCCTATCAACCCTCAAATTGCCAGGGAAATTAGTTTCATTCACTTTTAAATTCAAGTGTTCTCTAAGACTGAGGACCGTTACATTTTCATTCTTTTCACTTTCATCCAAAGACATGGGATGATCATAACAGCTCCGAGTAATTTTATAGGAGTTACTACTTCTTAACTTCCATGCGATGAATTAACCAGTATATTGGTCACGATAACCAGCCCTATTTTGTGAAACCGGCCGTCAACCCCCCTCCTTTGTTTATCTAAGAATTAAGGAGAAACGTATATTCAGCAAGCTGAGAATTGTCAAAATCTTACAATAACTACAAAAATTCGAGAGACTAAAGTAGTATTCATTCATTGTGATTGCCTAAAACATTATTATTGAAATGTACAAAGCACGTGTACATGTAGGAATTTAACCAAACTCCAAGTAAATTATAGGAGTTACATCTAAAATAGACAAGTATACACATCAAATTGTATTTCGGTCCATAGTTTTCTATATAACGAACATCTATATTAACAAAGGACACAACGATCTGAGAAGATATAGGGTCAGCACATCATCAATTTCACAAGTTCGCTAATGCGACATACGCTATTTTAGAATGACCACCGACTTCTTGCCACTACGCTGGTCTCTGTGTCCTGAGAGAATGGTTTTTCATCGATGGGAGTCGCCACGTCCTCTGCCCGGCCGGGCGGATGGCCCTCGTGATAGCGGATGTATTCGAACTTTATTTACGGCCATGATTCTACGCACATGTAATCTTATTCAACAATCACTTTTTAGGTGGTCTAAGATAAGACTACTTCCCAAAAACGTTATATGTTCGACAGTATTGGAAATACGACCATTATCAGGTAATTCAGATATAATTAATCCCCCCCCAAAATTACTCAATTGTAGTTTCATAGCCTTGGAAAAACATTTCTTTTCTGACCTTTCTTTACTTGATTTTAGATCAATTTCAGACTAAAGCAGGTGCCGTCCAGGTACACGTCTTTCTTTTTAATTAATTGCTAGCTGCATGCTAGCATTTCATGCTATGTTCATCATGATCAACCTTTAGGAAACGTTAAGTACGCGTCTTTCCCGCGCCCTTTTATCCGATTAGCTATCATCCCTCATTGGCAGGGAAAATTAGTTTCATTCATTCACTTTATCAATGTTTCTCTAGACTGAGGACCTGTACATATTTTAATTCTTTTCACTTTCATCCAAAGGCATGGATGATCCGAACAGCTCCGAAGTAATTTTATAGAGTTACTTGTCCTGGCAGATGAATTAACCAAGTATATTGATTCCGATACCAGCCATATTTGTGAAACCGGCGTCACCCCTCCTTTTGTTTTATCTAGAATTCAGGAGAACGTCTAAGTCAGCTGAATGCCAATCTTACAATACTACAAAGATTCGAGGACTAAAAGTATATTCATTCATATGTGAGTTGCATAAAACAGTATATTGAAAGGTAAAAAGCACATTGGTACATGTAGGAATTACCAACTCCAATAAATTAAGGAGTTACTCTAAAATAGCCAAGTATACACATCAAATTGGTATTTCGTCATAGTTTCTATAGAACGACGATATACATTAACCAGTACACAAGATCTGAGTAAGATAGCAGCACATCATCAATTTCAGTTCGCTAAGCGACACTACGCTATGTTTAGGACCACACCGACTTTCCGTGCCATACGCTGCTCTGTGTCCTGAGAGAATGGTTCTCAGCGATGGGAGTCGCCGGCCTCTATGCCCGCCGGCGGGAGGCCTCGTTATAGCGGATGTATCTAACTTTATTTTTACGCACATGATTCTACGCACAATGTAATTTATTCCACAATCACTTTTAAGGTGGTCTAAGATATGACTACTTCCCAAACACGTATGTTATTCCACAATATTGTGAAATACGACATTATTATGTCATTCAAGATAGAATTTCCCCCAAAATTACATCATTAGTTCCATAGCCTTGGAGAAACAATTTCTGGACCTTTTCTTTTACTTGATTTGAGATCAATTTCAGACTAAAAGCAGATACCGTCCAGGGCCCGTCTTTCTTTTAATTGCGCAGCGCGATCACTCTAATATCAAAACAACCTATTATAATTATATACACCCCAAAACCATGCACTCCTGATCAAGCCCACGGCTGAACGACCTAAGTTTAAATGAACCGCGTTGCAGTATACACACACCGAAATGCAGTAACTTGTGTGTGTACATTGTACTGTCATGCAAACCATGCTGACCGCGCCGCAACTGCCACCTTCTTGTCAAAACAAGTTCCGCGCATATAAATTATGACAGCAATCAAATACTCCCATTGCATTTCCCATTCAAACTTGGTTCCACTGCCGGAAATAGCCATGCATATTTGCAATGTCAGCATATAAAACTTTCATCGCACCTTGCATAGACAAAAGTGTGTTCAGAATGGACCAATGACACCGACACAAATATACATCTCACTAGTCCATTATATCGCGTCATATTACGATTATTAGGAGTACTTTTCACCCCCCAATTTCTGCTGGATTGACTCATGGCGCAACTTTACTAACACAACAACAACACCAAGCACCAACGGAAAGTTCTGATTTAGAATTCTGTTTCAGCTTCCAATAGCCGAGACCATCCCGGATTTTCCCATTATCATTCCGCTTATAATTTTGACCACCTTGAGTCCTAGAGTCCTCTCGAACGTCCCTGAACACACACATTTTTTTTTTTTGCCCCCCAGAATTTTCCGAAATCTCCCCAACTGTATCACACATATGACGTCACCACCAATCATTAATGAGAGTAATGAGCGGCGCTCTTATGTTGTAATTGTTTTTCGAAGAAGTTTGACCTTGGCACAGACCTTTGACCTCATCAACATATGAGGAATCCCATGGTGCACCTCTGACCGAAGTTTAGTTTGCAATTGAAGTTCAACTTTTCAATTAAGGTCAATTTAAAAAAAATAACAATGTTAGTGACCAGCACATCCACACATCACAAACGCACAAACGGATTGCTAAAATTGGTGGGCCCAAAAAAGATAGGTCTTTTAAGAGCTTCGACTTAAAACTGTCGACAGAGTTGGCATTTTCAATGATATGGGGAATTCTGTTTCCGAAGCATAGTTGTACCTGCTGCAAAAGATGATCTGCTTTCCTGAGATAAAAGATGGTCTGCTATTGCTATAATTCTCTGTGTATTCCTTTGTAAACATCGGGCTAAACTCAGTGGAGTGTAAATCACAGGTGTTGAATTTCAGTGGAATTCAATTGAAAACCAGTCCGTTATATTATAAAAATCAAAATTAAATGATTTTTATAGTGATGGCTCTCCTGCATGTTGCCAGGTGGCCGAAAACGACTTTTCTCTTCACATTTTCATACAGGTGAGGATGTATTCGAATTAATCTGTTACCTGCTCTATATTTGTATATCCATGCATATCTTAGTCTTTGTCAAAAATGCCACAGAATTTAGTTCACTAATAGTGACAGGATCGTCGAATGCGCGTGTCGAGGACGAAGCCCTAGGCCGAGTGGAGTGGTAGTCTTTGTCTAAAACGCCTCAAAACTCAGTCCATCAACCAACAGCGAGAGGATCGCCGAGGACGCGTGTCGAGGGCGAAGCCCGTGGCCGAGCACAAGTAGGTATACTTCTGTAGAAGCATGTGTCAAAGTATTATGTGGTCATCGTAAGAGGGGAATGGAATGTACCTTGTGCCAAAATTATCTGTCCAACCGAATAGGAACGCCCGACAGTAAAATAAAACAATGCCGCTAGACGGAAGTATCACATTGGTTTGACCGCAATGCATTATGCACGGTGTCCTTACTACAGATTGAGTCAAAAGTATACACTTTTAAACCTGCACAGTGTAGTTCATACAGCATTTTTATGTGATATTTTCAGACATGAGTATATTTTCAACATCTTTCAATACCACTTTGTTGGCCTTGTGATGCGTGCATGACTGCAAAGAAGACAAACAATTGAGTTAGGTGCATAGGACTTCGCCAACTAAGCACAATTGAAAAGACATCAAGAGTAGGTATCAAAGTTATGATATGACTTGACATACCTCAAAGACTTGTTAAAAAACTTAGCCTTCGATATGGCCACCACCACGGTTCACGCACAGCTGGACACTCTGTAACATTTGTGCAACTGCACGACGGATCATTACCCTGTCTTCCCGAAGATTGTCCACTGCTTGGGCAATTCTGTCCTCGAGATCTTCCAGATTAGCTGAGGAGTTGTGAATACCTATGCCTTCAAATAACCCCGCAGGAAAATCCAAAAGGGTAAGATCTAGCGATCTTGGTGGCCACTCAACAGGACGATTCAAGGCGATGATATGTTGCCAAACAACGTGTAGGAGCTCGGTGACAAACCGGCTGCGGTATGGAGGGTCACCCATCCTGTGCCCAACAAAGCCACGTATGTAAATGTCCATTTTGTTGCGTTCAAATCATGGGAAGCCTCATTAATAAGGGTCACAACATGTTATCGTCATGTTCAGTAAAATCACATTAATGGTTATGACGGAAAAAGAATGGTTCAATAAGAGACCATTTCCAATGAGCCCAATCCAAGCCTGTAAGTTTCATTAATTCGACAAGCAATTTGCAAAGCCGAAGTAATAGGTTTTTGTCCGCTTAGAGCAGGGGCGTAACAGTCCTGAGCACCCTGAAGCTCCGGGGTTTGCCATCTTTAAAGGTAAAAAGGAGTGGTTAAGAGCAAAAATTTGCACAATAAGGCATGCAGAAACCCTCCTTCCCCTCTTATTCTATATCACGTCGTATCCGTTTCTTTTTTCTCAACCGACCGAACATGCTATTTTCCGTTCGTTCCTGCCCTTTGTACCTTCTCTCTTGATCGCCGAATCTTTTTTCTTCTCTCATATATTTTTTTCCCTTACTGTCAATTTCATATCGTTTCCATCTACTTTCACGTTTTTATCAATTATCGTCCATTTTCTCTTCTCCTCTCCCCATTTTAGTTGTCCGTGGGCAGTCTGCCCCCCTAATCCCCCCGATGGTTACGCCACTGGCTCGGAAACAATTTATTTGTGTTCAAAGACACAATAGTACATCAGCCCAGAGGGGTTTGATCAACGAAACGAGGTACCATATCTGAAAAAAGGGAAAAATTCAGAGAAAAATATAAATTTTGCAAATATGAAAGTCTCCGGAGAACCCGCTGTTGCGTGTGGCTCCAGGAGAGGGCTAAAGTTACTATGGAGGTCAAAGTGTTTGAACTGCCTTAAATCTAATGTAATATAGCTCAAATTATTCCTTAGGTAACCAGGAGTAAAAAAAGTCAATTGGGTCACACCGTGTGGTTGCTTCTTTCCAAGAGATTTGGAGGAAAATAGGCTAAAGGTCATTTGTTATTCAAGAAGGTCAACGTTTGTAGACCACAGATTTCTTTGTAAAAATATCTTGTTAAATGTTTAATGATACTCCTTCCAAATATGGAAAAATCGGCTTTGCAATTTCGGCATCATCATCTTCTTGTTATAGTAATATGAAGGGGTAAAAAATCCCTGTGTAAGAACTATATGGGGATGGGGACATTGTACCCCTCCCTATTAAAGGGACCACTACTATGCAAAATAAAAGGCATATTTTGAATCAGTATCATAAATAATGTTTTTGATGTTTACAAAGAATTCGTGGTTGGTCTTACCAAACGTTGACCGTTCTTGAATAAACAAAGGACCTTTTAGCCCTATTTTCCCTAATATCGTGGAAGGGAAGCACCACACGCATGTGACCCAAGTGACTTTTTTACTCCTGGTTACCTAAGGAATAATTTAAGCTATATTACATTAGATTAAGAGCACTTTAAACATTTGACCCCCATAGTAACTTTACCCCTCCCTCAGGGCCACACGCAGCAGCGGGCCCCCGGCAGACTTTCATATAAAGTTATATTTTTCTCTTAATTTTCCCGTGCTCAGATATTGGTACCTCGTTCGTTTGATCAAAACCTTCTGGGCTGATGTTCTAATTCATGGAAAAGGCACTGTCATCTCCAATGCACAGGTCTTCAAGGAAACGAGGTGGTCTGTAGCCAGTTGCAAAAGGTTATCCGTCACGGGTAATCTTCGTCGTGAAGTTCATACCTGCGAATCATCTGATACGGATGCCGCTTTGATGTCAAGACGAGATTGTACATGTGGCAAATTAAAAATAAAGCACAAAGCCATGAATAAAGGTTTTGTAAAATTTCAATTACCTAACAGAAAAAAAATATAGATAGAAGCACATGTTGACGTTTGTAATGCATAAAAATGGTATAAATGATGCGCAGACTTGCACTATATGTACTATTACAAAGCCGTCCATGGACTTAAACTGTTTAATGGTTTAGTAATACATTATTATTATTACGACAATTCAACCGGAGGTCGCGGACCAAAACTGTACCCTTCGACTACAATCTTGGAAATAATTGTTGGAACACTTTGAACGCCGGAATTTTGGAAAACTGTACCCCCGTCTCCCCCATGTTGAATGAGGTATCGTCATCAACAGTCTTGCCAATTCTCCCAACAGTGATTGATTGGGGTTGGGAAGGGTACACTGTTAAAAATGTTCCTAATTTTACCAGACATTACCTTTTAAATTACGGTAAACCCCAATTATTCGATAATCTTCACGCTTTATTACCTATACCTAACATAAAATTACAATTTGGAAGCAGAAAAATGTAAATAACAGTGGCTAGAAGATAATACTATACATTTTGAAAAAAGGTAGTATTTATACGCTGGCCGTTGTTATATTTTCCCGTAATATTACGTTCTTTTGTAACTTATTTGTTTTTAATGTAAGAATATGACGTATGAAAATCGTTTTACCAATAAAATGTGTTAAATAACGTTATAAGTAACGTCATTAAAATGCAAAATCTTATTTTCCCTATCATTTTTAAAAATAGTTTTAAAAACTCTTTTCCTCCTTTTTGTATTATATTCAGTTTAATTTGAAAAAAGTAGTACCCACATATATATATTTAATTTTAGCATCTGCTATCATTAAAGTCATGTAGTGTAGTGGATAAGGTTTAGGACTTGTAATCTTAAGACTCAGGTTCGAGTCTATGTAAGGTACATGTATTAAGTTTATTCATGTGATGATGATTAAGTAATTGGTGACATTAGAATGTGTACATTACCATATAAAACAAAGTGTATAAACTGGTTTAATTTTTGTTCACGTTTTACCTTTGTTTATTGCATTTTTCTCAAAATTGTTTGCCTGAAATATAACTTTTTTTACAACCATGTGGTAACGTAAATACAAAGTTTGTATGATGCCATAGCTATAACGTGAACATTTGGTCAGAGGATTGTATTAACGTTTTAATTGTTAATATTGTTTAAACAAGTCAAAAACCAACGATAACGTTGAAGCTGATATTTTACGCCGTTATTTTACGTTCCCTGCAATGGTTTCGTATTTTTACGGCTCCAGTTATTTTACGTTCTGCACGTTGTGAGTCCCAGCTGCCAGTCAAACCCCTGTTTTTTTACAGGTTTATTTTTAACAGTGTAGGGTTCTTAACTCTGGCCCGGGTGAACAATGTTGCAAATGGTGGTGAGTGTTCCAACTCTTTTTCCATGAGTGTTAATAAACACCGGAAAATGCCACATTACGGTTTTATCCAATCACCTCCACTCATCCTAGCATTAATTAAAGTTCTTTTTTTTTTTTTTGCGCGAATTTACTGTAGCGCTTTTTGATCAGCGATGTTGTGAAGAAAAATCAGCAAAGAATAATAAATTATATAGCGAGCTTTTTTTTTCTTCTTTTCCTAGTCACTTAAAGACTTGAGATGAAATTTTGGGAAACTGTAATTATTTACATTACATCACATACAGGTATTTAGGATGCTATTCACAAGGTAACGTAGCGTTTTCAAAATAATAACAAACAGACAACTTAAATATGTCTTAAAATTACTTTTGAAAGTCTCAATTGAACTAGCATTTTAATTGACGCTGGCAAGGAGTTCCAGGCCTTTGCAGCGACAACAGCAAATCTACGATTACCGATGACAAGGTTTGTCCTTGGCACCACCAAACGGTTAATGTCCACAAAACTACTCATCAATGTATGGGGCGAGCAATTAATTAAAGGCCTTATAAACAGACAGCGGCACTTTGAACATGATTTTGTTCATTTGTGTGAATGGAAGGCCAATGCAGACTGAAGGAGGGTCTGAGCTTCAACTCTTTGACGAACCAGTCAAACACAAGACAGCAGCCTTGTTTTGGTAAAATAGCAGTTATAGTGCGAGTTTAGAATAATAGAGCCCGAACTACATGTATTTGGTGACATTTTAAGTATCGTAAATCTGCGGATGCAACAAAGATTTCTGTTATGGCAACAAAATTGGTTTTGCGTAGGTGAATTGATGTGAGCAGTAAGGAGACGTATTTGATCAAGGAAACCACGCGATACTGATAACACGGGGATCTTGATACTGGAATTCCCATTCCCACGTTGAGTTTAATATTATCATATCATTAATTTCGAATTATAGTTGGATCCAGTGATGAAAAACCTCCGATTTGAGTCATTGAGTTTAAGGTAGTTTAGCAATGCTAGGTTCTGAATCTCGGCAATTACACTCAGTAATGTTTTCCATATCACCAGGAAGCGAGGATCGACAGAAGCATAAATTTAGCAATCGTCAGCGTAGTAGCTGTGGTGAGAGCGCAAATGTCCCCATAGGTTAAGAATAGCAGGTGAATGAAAGCGGGCCAAGCACTGACCTCTTGTGGCAGCACAAATTCAGAGTGCCAGATATGCTAGCCTTTCAAATGGATTCAAACCAGGCATGTGCGGCACCAGATACTGCATACCGCTTTTTAAGCCGGTCCAAAAGATTTAATGGTCCACAGTGTCAAAAGCGCGCTCATAGCTAGAAGCACAACAAAAACAGCACGTCTTGATCAATAGCAGAAACAATGACAGAAAACTTTGACCAAGGATCTCCAGGACTATGCAGAGACGGTAAGCTGATTAACAAAACGGATCGGTGAGATTTGTTTTGGTTGAGGTGGTCTGGAGCTGGGGGTGGATGCACATTTTCCCTTTCTCCGAGGTAACTTTGGCAACAAAACACAGGTTGCTCACTGGGCGGGTAATTTCAGACCTCTTTTTCCAAGAATGGCTGTTTAATGAGTGGTGTAAACATTGCACTATGGGCATAGCGTGAAAAATTCCAACGTTTAGCGACTTGTTGACAATTGAAGTAATTGCAGGCACATGTGTGGTCAATATTTCAATAATTGTCCAATCCTCATGGATGTCAATGATCTTTTTGTGAAAATCGAGCAAATCTAGTGGCGAGCCTTTAGAATCACCAATAGTTTTTTTTAACTGTGTTTTGGTTGGTTATTGAACAGGGCGTTTGGTGATTTGAAAACTGTTTTAATAGCAGCGGTATTTAGTTTAATTAGGCAGAGAAATGGTTTCGAGCCCTTAAGGTGCAGTCACACAGCTTTAGGTAGCGGATAGATATTTATCGCAGTCCTCCTTCCGCATTGTGTGTTACGCCATTTTCGTCAGTGCAATGTCTTCACGTCTGCAGCATGAACGTCTCATTTTGTACCAAGGCTGATTATTTCTCGACGGTACGAGTGTGAGTTTCAAGCTGGGGCAAATTGGTTCAAACATTAAGTGTCATTTAGAGCAGAGAGAAGTTGATCAGAGTCAATATTCTTGAACTTGGGAAATATCTTGTGATGCGTTATGAGTCGGTTTCTCCAGATTAAATTAGAGTTCAACACAATGATTCCACGTAATTGGATTCTCGTGAACCTCATGATCCACGATAAGATTGTCATCCTTGTAAGTTAGCAAATGGTAGATTTCCTGACCTATGAGTTGGCATATTTACTCTGGCATAAGATTGCCTGAAGAGAGATATCAGCTACTGTTAACATCAGGCTTTTCTTGCCTATCCCAAGTGAACATTAATATCACCAACAAGAAGAAATTGCACAGGGAAAGTAAATTTTCATCAAGAAAACTCTCAAATTCATTGAGAAAATTCAGATTCTTAAAACAATTTGTCCCTTGAAGGAGGAGGCGATAAATGGCAACCAGGTTTAAGTGACCTGATATGATGTCCAGTTCAATAGATTCATCACAATAAGTTGTTGGCTGACTAAGTTTACGAATCCGAAGTTTAATAACTGATATTAAACACTACAGCATGCTACCATATCCACTCCCAGAACGGAAGGAACAAATTGGTGGGGTAACATTCCCCTATGATAACATGCTCATCTGGCTTAGGCCACGACTCAGTCACATTCATGACATCGATGTCGTGCTCCAACACATATCAGTAAATAAAGTACATTTGGTTCTTAAAACTGTACATTTCAAAGACAAGCATTGTGATTTTTGTAGGTTTTCCGTAATTTGCTGGGTGACAACGCCAACGAAAAGAGACCCGTGGTACATAGTGTTTGTCTGTTGTTTGGATGATAGTAGATATTGGGGTTGGTTATACTTCTTTAAAACATGGATTTTTTTAATTATGGACAAAATTAAGTCCAGTTTGAACTTTGAGTTTTGCAATTTGATGTGAATTTAGGAACTGTATAACTACTGCTTGTCATGGTGTGCCACATCACAAGTTGAGGAAGAGCGGTAGAATTTAAGGAGATGTTTGTGTTATGTTAATGGTGGTTGTGGTTTGCATGCAATGCATGCATGCAATGTATTGTGTGCAGATTGTTGTTGACGTGGGGATAAATTGCACATAACAATAGGCCTACTCCTTGTTCTGCCTGTGATGGGGGGGGGGGGGCAGGGTTTATCCAATCCTCACCTCCCTTCCTCCTAGCATAACGTAAAGTTCATTTTTCCTTGCCATCTAGTTGTTGATTTATTTGCTAGCGCTTTTGGATCAGCGAGGTGTCTGAAGCACAAAATCAGCAACGCATAATATATATTTTTATTATACAGAGATCCGAGCCTGCTCTTTCTTATTTTCTCTTATTGTGTCACTTAAGACCTTGAGATGAAATTTGGGATTTATTACTGTAACCCAGTTACATTACTTTTTTTAGATAGGTGATTTAGGCCCACGCTATTCAACAGGTAACCCGTAGCGTTTTCAAACAATTCCATAAAAACAGACAACACTTAAATGTCTTAAAATTACTTTGCAAAGCTATTTAAATTGAAACTGAGCATTTTAATAGTGCCACTCCCGCTGCGCAAGAACCGCGCAGTCCAGGCCCCTTTGCAGCGACAACAGCCAAATCTACGATTACCGATGCACCAGGTTTGTCCTTGGTCACCACCTCATCAACGGTCTTAATGTCCCAACCACCCTATCTCACCAGATGAAATGTATGGCGGCTCAGCCAAATTATACGACAGGCTATTAACATACCTGCTTCTGAACTCAGACCTTCGATCGTACGTCTTGATCTTGATTCATGGCCTCGAAGCAAATGCAATGATGAAGGAGGTTGAGCTCAACTCTTTGCACGAACAGCAACACAATGACATTGCAGCACTGTTTGTGTAATACATAGGCATTATAGTACCAGTCGATGTTTTAGGTATGAGATGTGAGTGATTCCAAGAGCCCCCGCCGAACTACTATCTTTTGTATGTGGTGACTATGTGTGGTAATGTTATCGATAAATCTTTTTTTTGGGGGGGGGGGGGGGGGCGGGAATTGCAACAAGTTTCTGTTGGACAACAAAATTGTTTTGCGTAGGTAATGCATCTGTGGAAGCAGTAAGAGAACTTATTTGAGTCAAGGAAACACCGATACGGATAACACGGGAGATCTTGATACTGGTATTCCCAATTTTGAGTTTAATATTATCAATATCAATATTCAATTAGTTTAGAATTATAGGGGATCCAGTGATGAAAAACTCCGATTTAGAGTCGTTGAGTTCAGGGAGTTAGCAGATCTAGGTTCTGATCTCGGCAATACAATCAGTAGTGTTCCTATCACCAGGAATGCGAGGATCGAAAGAAGCATAAATTTAGCAATCGTCAGCGTAGTTCTGTGGTTGAGCGGACAATGTCACCAAAGGTAAGAATAGCAGGGGAATGAAAGAGGGCCAAGCACTGACTTCTGTGGACACAACAAAATATAGAGTGCCAGATATGCTAGCCTTTCAACTAGATTCAAACCAGGCATGTGCGGTACCAGATACTGCATACAGCGTTTTAAGCCGGTCAGGAAAGATTTAATGGTCCACAGTGTCAAAAGCAGCGCTCATATCTAGAAGCACAACAAAAACAACACGTCTTGAGTCAATATCAGAAACAATATCAGAAAAAACTTGACCAAGGTAGTCTCAGTACTATGCAGAGAGCGTTTTTTTAGGGTTTTTCCTTTTGGGTAAGAGGATTAACAAAGGGAGCGGTGAGATTGTGGGTGATTTTTTGGTGGTTGTGCGAGGGTGGCTGCACCTTTTCTCGAGAACTTTGGCAACAAATTTTATTGTACAGGTTGATATGGGGCGGTAATTTCAGAACCTCTTTTTCCAAAGAGGTGTTAATGCTAGGTCGCTGCCGCGTCTCGTGTAACTTTGCACTAGGGCCAGAGCTGGAAAAAATTCCAAAGTTTAGCTTTTGTGACAATTGAAGTAATTGCAGGCACATGTTGGTCAATATGCAATAATTGTCCAAATCATCAGGGATGTTCAATGCTTGTTTTGTGAAAAATCTAGCAAATCTAGTGGCGAGGTCTTTAGAATCACCAATAGTGTTAAAACGTTGTTTTGGGTATGGAACAGGCGTATTTGGTGATTTGAAAAATTGTTTTAATATCAGCGTTAGTTAGTTTATTAGCAGAGAATGGTTTCTTGCTTAATTAATGGTGCAGTCACAAACAGCTTAGTAGCGGATAGATATTTATCGAAGTCCTCTCGAGTTTACTCCGAGTGTGTTTTCGCCATTTTGTTCAGGCAATGTCTTTCACGTCTGCAGGCATGAACTTCATAATTTGTACCAAGGGTGATTATTTCTCGACGGTACGAGGTGAGTTCACTGGGGGCAAATTGGTTCAGAACATTAAGTGGCCTTTAGAGCCGCGAGAATTGATCAGAGTTCAATATTCTTGAACTTGGGAAATGATCTTGTGATGCGCTTAGGAGTCGGTTTCTCCAGATTAAATTAGAGTTCAACACAATGATTCCACGTAATTGGATTCTCGTGAACCTCATGATCTACAATAAGATTGTCATTACTTGTAAGTTAGAACAAGGTCAAGGATGCTGTCCGCACCTATGAGTTGGCATAGTTACATGCTGCATAAGATTGCCTGAAAGAGATGAGAGATGATCATAAGCATACTTAACATCGGTTTCTTGCTATACCCATAGGTAGAACATTAATATCACCAACAAGAAGAAATTTCACAGGGAACAGTAAATTTTCATCAAGAAAACTCTATAAATGCATGAGACAATCAGATCTTAAAACAATTTGTCTTTGAAAGGCGGAGGCGGATAAATGGCAACGGTTAAGCGGACCTGATATTTGTCAGTTACATAGATTCACAAATTAATGTTGTTTGATGGCGTTCTGACTCTTACGAATACGAAGGTTTAACTGAGCCTTTAACACTACAGCAAATCTACCATATCCAGCTCCTGCAGGAACTGGAAGGCAACAACTGTGGGGGGTAACATCCCCATTGATAACATGCTAATTCTGGCTTAGGCCACGACTCAGTCACATTCATGACATCTATGTCCGGTGCTCCAACAACATATCAGTAAATAAATACATTTGTTTTAAAGACTGTACATTCCCTTCAAAGGGACACGCATTGTGATTTGTAGGTTTCGTAGATTTGCTATGTTGACACCAGAAAAGAGGACCCCTTGGTACAATATGTTTGTCTGTTATTGTGAGGATAGTAGATTGGGTTGTGTGTTATACTTCTTTGTTGCTAGCAAGTTGGAGTATTGAAAAATCTGGTAATAAAGTCTATTGATGCTTGACCGCCACTTTGAGTTAAAGATGGTGGCTAAACTACATTAACTACAATTAATACAGTACAACGTATAAAGCAGAGTGGCAAGTCAAGTCATTTGGAAATCAAGATGGCGGGTAAACCAAAACGATTGAAACTAAAACACAGGTATTTTTTTAATGGAATCACAGGACATAGTATTGCCTCCATTTTTATTTCTTCTGTGTGCGTATATAAGCCGATATAAAGGACAATGTGTTAAAGAACAATGGCGGCCATTTTGAAATTCAAGATGATGACTAAAAAAAATCAAATTCCCAAAAGCCCCAAAAAACCATTTTAAAAAAAAAACCTCCGGTATCACAAAAATAGGTATTGCTACCATTTTTTGTTAGTCTTGTACGTTGTTCACGAGCCGAGAGATAGGGCACCCACAATGCTGAAAATTGCCGGCCCTTTGAAATACAAAATGGCGCCTGGGAGAAGATGCAATTGAAAAAAAATAATTGTAACTAATATTTTTGAAATCAGCACCGCAAAGGTTTGACAAAGTTAGCCAATAAAGTCTATTTTGGCACCGAAAATCCAGCTGGACTAAAATATCTGAAATAGAGGACTGTACTATAATCTCTTCAATTATAGTAAAAAAAAGAGGAGGTTTTTTTTTAAAAAAAGTAAAAAAAGTAAAATTAAAAAAACAAAAACCCATCACCCACAACATGTGATTTGTACCCTGTTTGCTCTTAAACGCCGGAGATGGAAAATGGTCAGAGAGATAGTAGTCTTTTGTAGGACTTGACAATTGAAAGCCATGATTTGGAGGCTTATGCCTAAAAGTAGATTCCGATCCAGCCACTCCATTTAAAAGTTTACTTTGTGGGTCCTTTAAATAATTTACTCAAGAAGTAGACCAAATCAAAGTGAGTCTTTTTGTGGCAGATTTAAAATATGTTTACAAAAGTGGACACTTGTGGATGAGAGTACGTCGCACCCTGAATACGGTCCTGAATGAAACTACTTTTGTAAGAGGTGGTTTTATGTATATCTGCTTAGATACAAAGAGATGAAAACGTTTAATCCACACCTCCATGGTCCAACGTGTCTTTGGGTTTTGCATTGCAAATTAAAATACCAGTACAAGAGGCATGTACAGTGAAATGTAATATTTTTTTATTGCTTTCTTTCGTGCTCAGACCAAGTTGAACTCACCCCTCCCCACTCAATATCACATGCTATTGCTTCATTCGCAGCTTCCGAGACATTCTCGGTCTTGTTTGAAAACATCTAACAAATCTAGTGGCGAGGTCTGTAGGATAATCAAAAGTTGATAACTGTTTGTTTTGGTTTGTGGAGCAGGAGATGGTGATTTGATGAAATAGTTATTTTAATGTCATCTTTAGTTAATTTTATGAGCAGAGTATGACTTCTTAGCCTTAAAAGTGACAGGAGGAGATTTTGTGAGGATACGAAGTTCCATCAAAATTCACTGATCGGTTGTCAGACCACCTACCGAGGACGTTTCGAAGGTTTATTGGACAAACACCAGTGCAAAAGAAAAGAAAACTGCCAAACCTTGTTTTGAACTTGCATGCTATAGCAATCAGTTCCCCATAGAAACCATGCTTTGACTTTTGATCGTGCACGACAGAACTACCAACCGTGATCTTAGTAACATTAAAGACGGCGTATTCGGCCTTATTCATTAAGGTGTAATCTAATACATGGTAAGCATTTCCAAATATGAAAAAACGGGGTTCGAGAAAAATTGGGGCGCTTCTTTGGAAATCTCCTCATGTCTCTTTAAGGATGCAGTCACAAACAAGCTTTAGTAGAGGATAGCTATTATCGCGGTCCTCACGCGCGTTTAGATTACCGCCGTTTGTCGTCAGCGCGATGTTTTAGTGGTCTGCAGGCATGAACTTGTTCATTGTACCACGGGATGATGATTCTCGAGGTCCGAGTGCGAGTTCAGCTAGGGCAAATGGTTCTTGAAGTTGAACTGTTGAACTTGTACCAATTCAACAGGTCGTTACCATACAGAGTGTATGGGGGTAGGTGGGTATAGGTACTGCATTTTGCATGTGTGTGGAAATTGAACTTTGTCGACGGTTTTGGTAAAGGAGCAGGAATTTGAGGGCTTTTATAAATTGAGTATGTATGTGTTGAAGTCTTTCCAGGGCCCGAAAGGTTTGTGTTGTGTGTTTTGGGAGGAAAAGTTGGATTTTGGATGATTCTGAGGGCAAGTTATTTAAGAATGAAGGTACACACAGACGGCAAAGTGAAATATTCCTGTTCCTGGGAGATCATGTTGAGGAAATGTATAATGGGGATGATGAAAACAACAGCAATCCATCATAGCCAGCTCCTGCACGAACTGGAAGGAACAACCGGGTGGGGTACATTCCTATGATAACATTGATAATCTGGCTTAGGCCGACCTCAGTCACATTTCATACATCTATGTCGTGCTCCAACACATATCAGTAAAATGACAGACAAGGCCCGTAGCCAGGACTTTATGCGGGGGGGGGGGGGGGGGGGGGGGGGCGGATTTGCCAGAACACGCGGACCTTTTGCGTACCAAAAAAATGTTTTCGCTCGCTGCGCTCGCCGGGGTTTGACCCAAAATTTTTGCACCGTCGTCTCCAAAGCTGAAGATAGAGAAAACAACAGTATAGTACACAACGACAATCAGTTAATGGATAGGGTGAACGCGGGCTAGTCATTCATATACATGCACCACACCAAAGAAAACTTTTAATTGGAAACAAGGTCTTTATACATGGCCAAACGGAACCTTCAAAATAATTAAAGGCGGACTTTTATCATTTGGGGGGGGGGGGTGTTCGCACCCCTCGCACCCCCCTGGCTCTACGCCCGTGAAGTACATTTGTTTTTAAAGATGTACATCTTCAAAGGACAAGCATTGTGATTTTTGTAGGTTTCGAAGATTTGCATGTGTGACACCACGAAAAGATGACCCCTTGGTTACAATAGATTTGTCTGTGTTATATGAGATAGTTAGACAGGGTTTTGTTATATCTTCTTGGTGTAGCAATAAGTCGGATGTATGAGAAAAGTTCGGGTGACAAAGTCTATTGGTTGACTGGCGGCCACTTTGAAATTAAAGATGGGTGGCTCAACCACCATTAATGACAATTATACAGTGGTTTTTTCAAGTATCCTTGGGAATTGCAACCATTTACAAACGTCTAGTTGCTCATAAGCCGAGATACATTAAAATAGTTAATGAATATGGCAGCCGATTTTGAAATTCAAGATGGCGGGTAAACCAAAAAAGATTTTAACTAACACAGTTATTTTATGGAACACAAACAGATATACTCCTTAGGATTATATGTGACCCCCCTTTTTTTTCTTCTTATGTATCGCTTACAAGGCCAATATAGAGGACAATGTGTAAAGAACAATGGCATATAGAGGACAATGTGTAAAGATACAATGGCGGCACATTTTGAAATTCAAGATGAACGGGTTAACCAAAAATAGTAAAACTAATTGAGTGGTTGTAATGAAAAAAACCTCCGGTATCCCCCAAACCCCAAACATAGGTATAGATACCATTTTTGATTCTTTGTACGTTGTCACAAGACCCAGAGGATAGGTCATAAATATGATCACAAATGAGCGACATTTTGAAATCAAATGGAGCCTGGAGAGTTGCAATTGAAAAACAAAATGTACATAATTATCTTTGAAAATCAGCACCGCAAAGGGACAAAGGCTTTTAGGTTAAAGGGAGCAGAAATTGGGGCTATAAATTGAATTGTTATGTGTTGAAGTCTTGTCCAGGGCCGAAAGGGTTGTGTTGTGTTTGTGGTTGGAGGAAAAAGGTGGGATTTTTGGATGAATTCTGAGGCAAGTTATTTCAAGAAATGAAGTACATCCACAGAGCCAAAGTGAAATATTCCATGTTCCTGGGAGTATCATATTGAGGACAATGTATAATGGGTGGAAACCACTACCGCAATCCCATCATATCAGCTCACGGGCACAGAACTGAAGGAACAAAACCGGTTGGGGTACATTCCCTATATAAATGCTCATCTGCTTAGGCCACGAATCAGTCAAATCATGCACACTCTATGTCGTGCTCAACACATATCGTAAATGAAGTACCAGGCCCGTAGCAGGATTATGCGGGGGGCGGGGGTGGAGGACGGATTGCAAGAATTAGCGGATCCTTTTGCGTCAAAAAAAGTGTTTTCGGCCGCTGCGCTCGACGGTTGACCACAAAATTTTTCACCGTCGTCTCAAATTCTGAAGGAGAAACAAACAGTATAGTACCAACGACAATGTAATTGTGATGGTTAAAGCTGCGTAGTCATTATATACACCATGCACCAACAACCCTTAAGACAAACTTTTAATGACAAACACGGACCTTAACATGGCAAAACGGACCTTCAACATCATAAGCGGACTTTTATCATTTTTTTGGGGGGGGGGGGTGTCGCACCCCCCGCACCACCTGGATACGGCCCGTGAAGTAAATTTGTTCTAAAGACTGATAAATTCAAAGTGACAAGCATTGTGATTTTTGTAGGTTTCGAAGATTTGCTATGTGGACACCCGAAAAAGAGGCACCCCTGGTTACAAAGATTGTCTGTGGTTTATGATGATAGTGCACATGGGTGTGTTATATATTCTGTTGCTAGCAAGTCTGAGTGTATGAGACAAAGTCTATGGATTGGACTGGCCCGCCACTTTGAAATTAAAGATGGTGGCCTGATCTTAACCCACATTAACTACATATTAATACTAGTGGTTTCCATGTATTCCTGGAATTGCCACCATTTCAACCCGTCTATGGTTGCTCAAAGCCGGAGATACATTAAAAAAGTAAATGAATAGTGGCAGCCATTTTGAAATTCAAGATGGCGGGTAAACCAAAAAGATTTTAAATACACAGTTATTTCTTGAACACAACTATATACTCCTTCAGGTAGTATTGCCCCTTTTTTTTTATTCTTCGGTATCGCTACAAGAACGCCAATAAGAGACAATGTGTAAAGAACAATGGCGATATAGAGGACAAGTGTCAAGTGTAAAAGAAACAATGGCGGCCATTTTGAAATCAAGAAGACGGTAAACAAAATAAAAAAAGCTGTTAAACTCATAAGTGGTTGTTGTAATTGAAAAAAACCTCCGGTATCACAACACATAGGTATAGCTACCCATTTTTTTATTTTGTACGTTGTTCACAAGCCCAGAGAGAGGTCAAACTATGATCACAAATGGCGGCCATTTTGAAATACAAAATGGCGCCTGGAGATGCAATTGAAAAACTAATGTACCTAATATTTTTGAAATCAGCACCGCAAAGTTGACAAAGTTAGCCAATAAGTCTATTTTGGCACGAAAATCCAGCTGGACTAAAATATCTGACATAGCGGACTGTACTATAATCTTCTTCAATTATATTAAAAAAAGAGGATGTTTTTCCACTGGTCACATGTAAGGAATTGAAAAAAACCCATCACCCACAACATGTGATTTGTACCCTGTTTGCTCTTAAACGCCGGAGATGGAATGGTCAGAGAGATAGTAGTCTTTTGTAGGACTTGCCAATGAAGCCATGATTTGGGGGCTTATATATAAAAAGTAGATTCCGATCCAGCCACTCCCTTAAAAGTTTACTTTGTGGGTCCTTTAAATATATTTACTCAAGAAAGTAGACTCTAAATCCAAATTGAGTCTTTTTGTGGCAGATTTTAAAATATGTTTACCAAAAGTGGACACTTGTGGATGAGAGTACGTCGCACCCTGAATACGGTCCTGAATAAAACTAATTTTGTAAGAGGTGGTTTTATGTATATCTGCTATATACAAAGATATGAAAACGTTAATCCACACCTCCATGGTCAAACGTGTCTTTTGGTTTTGCATTTTGAAAATAAAATACCAGTATAAGATGCATGTACAGTGAAATGTACTATTTTTTATTGCTTTTCTTTCGTGCTCAGACCAATGTTGAACTCACCCCTCCCCCACCTCAAATCATCACATGCTATTCATTCATTCGCAGCTTCCGAGACATTCTCGGTCTTGTTTTGAAAAATCTAACAAATCTAGTGGCGAGGTCTTTAGGATAATCAAAAGTTGATAACTGTTTGTTTTGGTTGTTGAGCAGGGAGATGGTGATTTGAAAAGTTATTTTAATGTCATCTTTAGTTAATTTATGAGCAGAGTATGACTTCTTAGCCTTAAAGTGACAGGAGGAGATTTTTTTAGGATACGAATTTCACTCAAATTTCACTGGATCGGTTGTAGACCACCTACCGAGTACGTTTCGAAGGTTTATTGGACAAACAAGTGCAAAAGAAAACCGCAAACCTTGTTTTGAACTTGCCTGCTATCGCAATCGTTCCCCATAGAAACCATGCTTTGACTTTCTGTCGTGCACGACAGAAACTACCAAACCGTCATCTTATTACATAAAGACGGCGTATTCGGCTTATTCATTTTAGGTGTGATCTAATACATTGGTAAGCATTCCAAATATGTAAAAAAACGGGGTTCGAGAAAAATTGGGGGCGCTTCTTTCTGGAAATCTCCTCATGTCTCTTTAAGGATGCAGTCACAAACAGCTTTAGTAGCGGGTAGATATTTATCGCGGTCCTCCAAGCGCGTTTTATATTACGCCGTTTTCGTTCAGCGCGATGTCTTTCGTGTCTGCAGGCATGAACTTCGTCATTGTACCACGGCTGATGATTTCTCGAGGTACGAGTGCGAGTTTCAGCTAGGGCAAATTGGTTCTTGAAGTTGAACATGTTGAACTGTACCAATTCAACAGGTCATTTACATCGTTATCAGACGTGTATTGGGGGTAGGTACTGCATTTTGCATTGTGTGTGGAAATTGAACTTCTGTCGACGGTTTTGGTTAAAGGGAGCAGAATTGGGGCTATAAATTGAGTATGTTATGTGTTGAAGTCTTTTCCAGGGCCGAAAAGGTTTGTGTTGTGTTTTGGTGGAGGAAAAAGGTGGATTTTTGGATGAATTCTGAGGCAAGTTATTTCAAGAAATGAAGTACATCACAGACTTGCCAAAGTGAAATATTCCATGTTCCTGGGAGTATCATATTGAGGAAATGTATAATGGGTGAAACACTACAGCAATCCCATCATATCCAGCTCCTGCACGAACTGGAAGGAACAACCGGGTGGGGTACATTCCCTATGATAACATGCTCATCTGGCTTAGGCCACGACTCAGTCACATTCATGACATCTATGTCGTGCTCCAACACATATCAGTAAATGAAGTACCAGGCCCGTAGCCAGGAATTTATGCGGGGGGGTGCGGATTTGCCAGAAGCGGACCTTTTGCGTACCAAAAAAATTTTTTCGGCTCGCTGCGCTCGCCGGTTGACCCAAAATTTTTCACCGTCGTCTCCAAATTCTGAAGAGAAAACAACAGTATAGTAACAACGACAATCGTAATGCGATGGTTAACAGCTGCTTAGTCATTCATATACCATGCACCACAACCCTTAAGACAAACTTTTAATTGACAACACGGACCTTTAACATGGCAAAACGGACCTTCAACATCATAAAGCGGACTTTTATCATTTTTTTGGGGGGGTGTGTCGCACCCCCCGCACCCCCCTGGCTACGGCCCTGTGAAGTACATTTGTTTCTTAAAGACTGTACATTTCAAAGACAAGCATTGTGATTTTTGTAGGTTTCGAAGATTTGCTATGTTGACACCACGAAAAGAGGACCCCTTGGTTACAATAGATTTGTCTGTTGTTTATGATGATAGTAGACATGGGTTGTTGTTATATCTTCTTTGTTGCTAGCAAGTCTGGATGTATGAGACAAAGTCTGGTGACAAAGTCTATTGGATGACTGGCCGCCACTTTGAAATTAAAGATGGTGGCTAAACCACATTAACTACAATTAATACAGTGGTTTCAATGTATTCCTTGGGAATTGCCACCATTTCAACCGTCTATGTTGCTCATAAGCCGAGATACATTAAAAAGTATAATGAATAGTGGCAGCCATTTTGAAATTCAAGATGGCGGGTAAACCAAAAAAGATTTAACTAACACAGTTATTTTAATGGAATCACAAGCATATATACTCCTTCAGGTATTGCCCCCTTTTTTTATTCTTCTGTATCGCTTACAAGCCAATATAGAGGACAATGTGTAAAGAACAATGGCGATATAGAGGACAATGTGTAAAGAACAATGGCGGCCATTTTGAAATTCAAGATGACGGGTAAACCAAAATAGCTACAACTAATAGAGTGGTTGTAATGAAAAAAACCTCCGGTATCACAAACATAGGTATCGCTACCATTTTTTATTCTTGTACGTTGTTCACAAGCCCAGAGATAGGGCAAAATATGATCACAAATGGCGACCATTTTGAAATACAAAATGGCGCCTGGAGATGCAATTGAAAAACAAATGTACCTAATATTTTTGAAATCAGCACCGCAAAGTTGACAAAGCTAGCCAATAAGTCTATTTTGGCACGAAAATCCAGCTGGACTAAAATATCTGACATAACGAACTGTACTATAATCTTAATTAATCTTCTTTAATGATATTAAAAAAAGAGAATGTTTTTCCACCCACAACATGTGATTTGTACCCTGTTTGCTCTTAAACTCCGGAGATGGAATGGTCAGAGAGATATTAGTCCCTTGTAGACTTTTGCCGATGAAGCCATGAGTTGGAGTCTTATGCCTAAAAGTAATTTCCGAAATCCAGCCTCTACTCCCTTACTTTTTTTAACTTTGTATTTAAATATATTTACTCCAATTAAAAGTTTTAAAAAAAAAAAAAAAAAAAAACTCCTAAATCCAAATCCAAATTTGAAGTCTTTCTTTTCTGTGGCAAATTTTAAAATATTTTCAAAAGTGGACATTTGGTTGAGATGAGATTCTACGTCGCACACCCTGATACGTCCTGATTAACGAAGTTTTATAACGTGCTTTTATTTTTTATATCTTTTTATACAAAAATGTGAAAACGTTAATTCCACAACTAAACTCCATGGTCAAACGTGTCTTTGGTTTCGAATTTTGCCCATACGTTTGCTGGGTTTTTTAAATATGCGTTTTTTCCTCAATTGGTCCAGAACCCAGGTGCTATGCGGGTTTTAAGTAAACCAAAGTATGCGCTACGCGGCGGAATTCTGTTTATTGGCATTTAGTCACTTTTTTTTTCTTGATCAGTTAAAAAAATAGCCTCTCCTTGAAACCTTTTAAAAAAGGCAAGTGTTCCATATGTACCCACTTTGAAGTTCTGCTATTTTTTAATTTTTTGGCCTTAGTAAGGCATTTGGTTTTTAATATGCCCTAAATAAAAAAAAAATGTTCCTGTAGGTTTTAAAAAGGGAACATACTCACTTATTCACTCAGGGGGTGTATACAATTATTGAACTCTTTCCGAAAAAAAGAAAATAATGCGGTAACATGTGAATTTTACACCATTCACCTATGGGGAGTGTGGGGTGTTAGGTAGAACGAAGCCGAGGAAACACTTCCTTTTTTAGTCCACTCAATCTATGAAAATACTAGTACACCTGGACCAAATTGCTACAGCAGGTTTTCTTGCTGAACCTAGCAGTAAAAGATCTCCCGAACAACATATCAACAAGGTAGAAAAAGGGAAGCCTTGCAAGACATGGTAATTTGCATTTATCTTACGTGAAGTATCCGGGCCCATATTTCGACAAACGTATATAGCTTATAAAATCATGTTTCGGAAAGGTTTTTTCTTTCCATTTTTTCCTGTTGTATTGAACAATTTTACATGGCTAATGCCGTGCAAGGTGTGTAGCACTTGCAATTGGTATATTAAAAGTTGAAAGTGATTGTCATTATTCCAAGATGTCCTCATTTTTTCTTTCCCGCCAACATTCATTTTGCTTCTAGATGATTTGTCGGATTGCAATCGGATGGAGATTTTTATTTAGTCAAATATTATCAGAGAGTATTAATTCAACAACATTGGGTCCACTAGTGCCGGGGCCCTCCTTATGCGAAGTGTGTAATGTGCCTCGGCCAGGTGAAAAATAAGGTCCTCGTCCCAAGTCCTTTCAGATAAATGGTACCCAAAATACTGGGTCATTCGGTACACACACAAGCCTGAATAAAAATGTGGTCAGCTAGTACGAAACTTTAAGGGGGCCATGGATGTTAAAACCTTAAAATTAAAATAGGAAATGTCTTTTCCAGCAGTGGCGTAACTTTCTTTTGACATTGGGGGGGATGGGTTGATAACATTTTATGAATAAAGGGTTTGGTCGGAAAGATCCTTTACTCGCACATGTGCGCGCGAAGCGCACAAAAAATTTGCCATTTAGACGCTAATATCGTTAATTTTGATTGTAATGAGAACAAATTGCGCGCGAAGCGCGCGCAAATTTACCATTTTTAAACTAAAATGGTAAAATATGAGGTTATTTTTAGTCAAAAACGCATGAATGGGCATCAACATTGGGGGGATGATCGTATTGACCATCCCCCCTCATCAAAATATTGGGGGGGATATATCCCCCCCATCCCCCCGGGATTTACGCCTATGTTTTCCAGAGTTCAAACTGGCATGGAATTATAAAATTGCTGCCATGAAATTATAAATTTGTTAAAAATGTGCACGTAGGCTGCGAAAATTTTGAATTGTTCAAATTCTTTAAAAAAGTGGATAATTTAATGCAAACTTGTGATAAAAGTGGATAGCAGGAAAGAAAAAAAATAGGGATCATTGAGTAATAGGTAGGACAGCAGCATAAAAAGGCGGTCAAGCATTCTAGACGTCACCAAAGTCAGCATCTACAGACCTTAACTACGCAGCTCTAACAGTGGATGTGATATCTGCTGCACAAGATCTACTACAAAGCATCATTTGAGAATGCTGAGATAAAGTCAGCCTACATCTAAATACCAAAGAGACGGAATGGAATACATGACCGTCAATGAGCAAGAGAATCGTCAACCTATCTGCAGTACCCACGGTACCCAACTCAAAAGGTTAGACCCAAGTACTCCGGGTCCTATAGCTTCCTATGTTGGACAGCAAGAAAGACTGAAGAGTTAAAGGGCCGTGGCCTGGTCGCTAATAGCATCGTCTCCATACTCCAAGATTTTACCGGAAGTGGTCAACATTTTGGTATTTAAAGAAAGCTACTATTTTTCTCATTTATCCTGTGAAATGTTAGGGCTAAAGGATATTTTAGTTTGGAAGTTATGAGCGAAAATGTACCCCATTTTGGTCGACCCATATTAATTTTACATATATAGGGCTAAGGAAATCATATTTTTAGCTCTCACATGAAAATGGGTTGAAATATCAGCGCAAAACGCTACAGATGGGGTTTAGGGGTGCAGACCATTCTATCAAGATGAAAACTTTATTTACTTAAATCGGGTCGTCGCCTTCTAATATATTGTATAATAACCAAAATATAGGCAAAAATGGCACATAGGTTTTATGCAAATTAGCATGTCTTGCCATTCTTCCTTTTTTCTACCTTTTTGATATGTTGTTCGGGAGGGATTGTACAACAAGTTACAGCAAGAAAACCTTCTGTAGCAATTTTGTCCAGGTCATACCGTAGATTGAGTGGACTATTTTTCTTGGCCTTATATATACCAAATTACGTATCAGCACGTGTGTTGTAACTAAGCACAGCATCCAAGAAACATATTATGTCCTTTGTTGCATTATAACGTGACTGATATTAATTATTATTCGCGGCTCTCCCAAGGATAACTTCAATGGTTGTCATGATTGTGTATCACCAAAATCAATAAGGCAAATCACCAATGAAGGGGAGTTCTATAGAGTAATAACATGACGAGTTGCAATATATTGAGTTATGTATACACGTACTGTCGTGTGTGTGTGAGCGTGCGTGTGTGCTCACGCCCGCGCGCGAGTGTGTGTTTGTTTTTGCGTGTGCGGATCCTTCATTTACGATTATATCCGAAATTTTGCTCATACTTGGAAGTCTTTTCTGACTATTTAAACACTAGAAACTCTGAATGGTCGCCCAGAAAAGGGCAATACAATTATGATTATTGTCCTATGTCTAGTAAACTATGCTTATGGATTTTAATGAATAATGGCAGTCAAGACATAAACTATTTTATCGGCTGTATGAGACCCGCTTATTAGTTACACTCTAAAATGAGTAAAAAATGAAGATCAAAGCGGAGTAAACCTTGTTTGGTAAGACTTACTCAAATTTGACTAAAATTTACTCCACATGAGGGTAACCCCCTTTCTTAGTCAATATTTTTACAGCGTATTATGCATATAGTACTATGTTGGTTTATTTAAGACAACAAGTGGGAAGAGGGTATGAACAAGTATGTATTTATTCCCTTTGTCATTCTTTTATTTCCCTTATTAATGCGTTTATTTCCAAACGTCTTTCTTCTTCTATATTTCATTTCTGCTATAATATAACAATCTGTTCCTTAAAATATTTTTAATTATTTCCATAATTATGCATAAACAAATCCTGCAGTACTTGAAATCTTAATTTTTTTTACCATTGCCTGCAAGGGAATATTTCTTTCCATAACTTTCCAAACACTCACATCCAAGCTCAGACAATTAAGAAAACGAAAATAGTCACCAGTTATACGATTTGATTCTAAAACATTCACCAGAGATGCCCAGTTTTCAGGCAATTTCGTGATTTCAGGAATTTAACTGTCAATTTCTGTATTTTTATTTTCAGCCCGACGGTCTTTTTTCCCAAATACACGCGCTTTTCAGGATCGTTTTACCAACTTTCACGAGTTTTAAGTGATACTCAGTGGAGTGACCTTTCTGATCTAATTGACCATCTTGAGGATAACAATTAAAATAGAATTTAGAGACTTTTTAATAGTTTATTTTAAAATTTCATTCATTATTTAGGATCGTGAAAGGAAGAAAAATCGTTGGCTCTAACATTTTTCCTAGCAAAGTAATCTTACATTTTGAAACATATGTCTATCCAATATATCAATTTTGAAAATACTGGTAAGCTTTGTGCCTAAATGATAGGTCGTTGAACCACGTATTCCATCGTCCCAAAACGTTTAAAATGTATTTAACAACCAATTCAAGGGTACAACTATTTGCATGAGCAGCTCTCAAAATCACAACTCGATTGTTTTCGTTTTATTCTTTGAACTCGCTGTAGTTACAAACCGTTTTTCGCGTTCTTCCGTAACGATTATATTATTCAAGAGCTCTTATATTATTCAGTGTCTCATCACTGATCGATCGGCAACGGAATCCGTAAACTTAGCCTTAGGCTGCATCAGATGGTAGGCCTAAACATTGCGGGATTTCACTGGATATGAAATATTCTCATTCTGTATGGCCTACCCTTGTTTGTAAAAGAAGTAATAAAGATAAATAACCATATGGCTTGCTCGGAAGCAGCACACCGCGCTGACCTTTATTTATGAAACCAGTTTTATCATGGTTTTTTAGGTAAAACTAACACAATCAATTGCAAGAGGAGCCATTCTGCAATATTCATCTCACACATGATCATGTTCTGTTCGTCTGTCTTTCTCGTGCTGCTGTTAATACTAGATGGAGATCACATTGCAAAGCCTTTTGAAATTGGTAAGACTTAAAGTATGCAAGATAAGACTTAAAGTATGCAAGATTATAGTAGATTCAACCCATCGTGTCACCTCTAGTACTTTTCTGAAGGTATGGGCATTGAATGAGGGGCATGTGCAGTGGGTGGAAATTAAAATTCCACGCTAAATCCATTGAAATATGTAGTCCGATAAAGCAGAGAAAAATCAATTCCATGCTTAATGAAAGCATTCAATCAACTCTCAAAACATTCTGACTAATCGTATTTGCTTCTCTGGTATTCAATGTAACAGGTTAGTTGAATGTTACTGACTTTTGAGCGCTCGTGGCCGTGTTTTGGATACGAAGGAACACAAAAGTATTTGCGCTCTCTGTAAAAATGATGTCAACATGAAAGGCCAGATTATCTTCATTCATTCAATAAACAGGTGAATCAGGCCATATTTTTCTGCCTCCTCTCCCAACTAATCGACGCTGTCCAAAACTTTTCCTCTGGTGACACGATGGGTTGAATCTACTATAGTTGTTGCATGGTTTGTAATACAGGGCGCGCGAAATTGCCCTGGTGCTCTGACGACTAATAAGACGATATATTTTCCCGTAATAATTAAATACGTATAGTGAATCAAACTCATAGTCACCAGCAATGTTCACGATCAAACTTGCATTGTGTATTTTCTGACGAGTGGCTATTTGCATAATCTGTTTTCATAAAACTGTCACAAAACAACGGCTTTCTGTTAGATTATCTACGGAAGGGATTACAGTGAGCTTACAGATGGGAAGGTTCAAATCCCTGTCAAGCCTTCCTCTATTAGTTCATTTTTATTATTTTAAGTAGAAGTTAGGGTCAACTATACATCATAAAAACAAGCAAAAACAAAAACAAAAACAAAAACAAAACACTGATGCATATGCAGTGAACCTGTTAACATAAATGAATATTTTTTTCTAATTTCTTTAAAAAACCGAGTGGATTGTATTGCCATTTTGGTTGCTATAAACAAATCTGGAAAGATTTTTGGCCAAGATTAATTTTTACGTCGATAAATAGACTTAATTTTGTACATGAAGTGCATGGGATTCGGGGGTTAAATTTCTCACTTGCCAAAAACAGATTAGGACGGGAGCCCAGAAGACTTATTTACACGAAAAGCGCCGTAACTGCTGATAACGTGCATGGGCTGAAGGGATCTTGCATCCACCCACATCATAAAAATCCTAGGCCGTGGGTTTACCGATGTATTCAAGATGGCGTCCAAAGTAAACGCCTTAGCTGATAATTTATGTGAAGAAATATCTTACTGGACCCAAGAATTCAATTTCTGACACTTATAAAATGGCTATATACTTCAAGTTCAAAGTGGCTGCCAAAACAGATTATTTTCGAAAAATCCCGATCTTAGAGAAAAAATATCCCCTATACGCCCCTAGAGGAAAATGATCATCACTGCATAAAGGAAGGTAGCGTTATTTGTCTTGTTAGATATAGGAGCAAAAGTGGCAAAAAGTGGCATTTAGGGATTTGGGATATAGGTTGAAAATATATACGAAATATATAGGTATATGTTATTGGACACAATAAACACATTTCCAATACTTTTATACTGCCCTGACGCTGTCAGGCAATATGAAAGCCAAAAATGCAAAAATGTTCAAAAACACCATGATACAAATTTACATTTATTAGCCTCAAATTAAAACTAATGGGTCAATGAAAGTATTAGAAAATGTACCTTGGATAATAACCAACTCACACTCATTTTGATTTTTTTTGAAATAGATCAACATCCAATTAGAAAATATTATGGCCAAAAAAGTGAAAAAATACAATTTTTCGCCATATTGGCTTTTGTTTGATATTTGACGCTTGTTTAGATATCATATTTTTCTGGTATCAGTTGGTTATGGTCAAAGTTGTGTTCCTAATTGTCACATTGACACATTTGTTTTGATTTGTGGCTGATATTTCTAGATTTGTACATGCAATTTTGAAACATTTTCAAGATTTTGGCTGCCATATTGCCTCACATCATCTGTGCAGTTAATAAGTATCAAATATCTTTATTGTATTCAATAGTATGTACCAGATATTTCAAATACTCTTAATCCACAAATTTGCTGTTATGGGGCTTATTCTAGAATTATCTGTTTCGGCAGCCATTTTGAAATTGAAATATATAACGACTTTAAAAGTGACAGAAATTGATTTATTCGGTCCAGTAATACATTTCTTAACAGAAATATTAATGAACATAGTGTTAGATTCAACTAAACTATTATCATGGCATTCTTGGATATCATCTTGGATATCTGATAGCCTGGGATCTAGCAGACATTTGTAACATATCTTTAGTACAATAAAAAAATCCTTTAAAAAGGAAAGGGCGTGCAAAATAGAAAGTTCCAATTGAAAGGTATGAATATGGTTATACTTTTAGGCTATAGCAGTTATATTTCCACAATAAACACATCATGATCTTCGGAGGTCGGAGAGGAATAGATAATATCTTATATAAATCATGGCACTTTTTGATATAAACGATGAATTAAATTCATACAACTTTTTAAAGGTTTTTAAAACAAAAATTGAGACCTATAGTTGTCGACAAGGGTATTCTTTCCGGGATCTATTTCATCACATGAATCGAACGTCACTATTTTCCTACTATAAGAGTAATGTACTTGCTATGCGCTGTAGGCCTTTTACCGGACCTAACTACATTACACCAAACGTTGAGTGATTTGGTACTGTGCCCCCTTAACCAGCAAGCCTCAAGAAAACATTTTCAGCAATTTCTGCTCATATCGCCTTTCGTTAGGCCTATCTCATTGCGTATATATCCTTATGACGTCAAATTTCTCATCTATCCATAAACTATCACACATCTAGATTTTAGAGGATACAAACAGCACCTCCTCGTCTGTTATTCATGTCAAAAATAAAAAAAAAATAGTGGAGTTGATTATTCAGCTCCAACAGTTTTGGAATAAGAAAATATTCCTTGACAACATAAACAAATTTCAGAATTTTTCGTCAAGATTTCAGTTTTACGTGTTAAACCAATAGCGATGTATAAAATTGGGGATTTCTTTGCCGCTCTCTCCTCTCACCAGCGACGCGAGTACATCGCCGCCCTCTATAGATTCGTGGTTTTAGAGTATTGCCCACGACTGAACACATGTGGTGCCACGCATGTTAAGCATCCGTTGATCCAATACACTTATAACAGTTAAGGACACTGTTAACCAGCAAAATACCAAATTTCTGCAGTGATATCTCTTTTGTATTTCTACTCTTTTGAACATTAATATCTTTTTGTCAATGTACGTCCAGGTTTTCGCTAGGCCTATCTTATTGAGTACATATTCATATGACGTAAAAATGCACATCATTTCATTAGCTATCACTCATGTAGATTTTAGAGGATATAAACGGCACGAATATTTTCTGCACTGATATGTGAAAATTAGGTCAAAACCCAAGCGAATAGAGCGGGTAGCCCGCAGGCTACCCACACCCAAAAAGGTTTGAGTGATTAAATATATAGACAGCCTGACAGAAACCCCTGAAACGTGATTTTAAGTGCTGCAAATGTGGTATCATGGAGGGGAGCCTAGACAAGGATTGTACAGGGGTTAAATTTTTAAATTGATCCAATCGTGTTGAAGAGTATACCACGTTATTTGTCTAACTATAGGGATTCAGAAAGGTATAGTTTGTATTATATAACACATAAAAATATTTCTGTCATTTGATTGGTGGAGACTGTATCACGTGACATAAAATATTTGAGACTAGTTCCCCAAAATTTCACAGGAGGGAAAAAAGTTCCCATAAAAAGCTACTATTTCCCCCATCACGGGGAAATAGTTCATTTTTATGGGGACTTTTTTCCCTGCATGGTATCTTGACTAGGCTTGAGTTGCGGTGGCAGCAGACCTCGACGAGACTTGGAAAGTTTTTCAAATGACAGAAATATTTTTATATGTTATATAAAACAAATATTGACTGCTCTATATTCGTGAAATGGTGCAAAATACCTCCCTCGGTGTCTGGAGACCGTGGGCCTACTATTTTCCCTCGACCTTCGGTCTCGGGAAAATAGTAGGCTCACGGTCTCCAGTCACCTCGGGTAGTTATTTTGCACCATTTCCCTCATGAGCAGTCAATATTTGTATACTATCTACAGCCTAAAATTTCAGAGTTATAGGTTAAAAACAGCAAAAATCAATAAAAAGGGTCAATTTCAGTTGTACAGGGGTCAAATTTTAAAGTTGCTCTGATTTGGATACAAAATGCTGCAAATTCGTGGAGCTCATAGGATTAAAATAAGGAATAGTTTTGAATGTTTCAAATGCTTAGTTACCAAAGTAGAGAGAGGAGGGGGCGTTGAATGCAATGGACGTTGACCTTCTGTGCCCACGACATTGGAAACTAAGCATCGAAGAGAGTCAAAACTATTCCTTATTTTAACCCTATTAGCTCCACCAACAATTTGCACCATTTTTTATCCAAATCGGAGCAACTTTCATTAATAATTATAATTTGACCGGGGGGGGCACTCCCTAAAAATAGGTGACGGGGATGTGCGGCACTATTGACCCCATTTTTTAAACCTGCTGTCAATGAAAGACCCCCTTTTTTAAAACCTGCTGTCAATGAAAGACCCCCTTTTTTAAACCTGCTGTCAATGAAAGACCCCCCTTTTCTCTTTAGTCTCAGTATTTAAAAAAATGCATCCCATTTTTAATCAAATGGTCACTGAATGACCCCCTTATTTCTATTTCATGCTCTCAAAGAAAGCCCCTTTTAATGTATTTTTGACCTTTTGGGACTGTCGGGATTAAACTTTTATTTAAACTTTATTTTATTTTTTTAATTTTAAACAGATATAAAGAGGTTATTGCGCACGAGCATTATTTAGACAAACGATGGCAATGTACGTTATTAAATTTGGTGGAAAATCAGATTTAGTCTTTTACTCTTTGTTCCAGATATCCGACTTGTTGGAGGTAGCATCGAAACCGAAGGCCGAGTTGAAGTGTTCTACAACGGTGATTGGGCAACTGTTTGCGATGATGACTGGGATATTCAAGATGGTCAAGTCGTCTGCCGACAGCTGGGATATGGTACTGTTCAATCTGTTCATTCCAGAGCCTATTTTGGTCAGGGCACGGGACTTATCGCATTAGATGAAGTTCAGTGTGTTGGCACGGAGTCGGAGTTGTCTCAGTGTCCAGCGTTGGATTGGGGTAATCATGACTGTCAACATAGCGAAGATGCCAGTGTCATCTGTGGAGTACATGCATTTGGTAAGAGTCCCAGTTGGCTGATTGTTCAGGGGAAATGGGAAGGCTTTTTGTAAAATCAGTGTTAGTATGAAGGAAGTACGCATTTCAAGTTTGTATGTTTGGATTAGAAGTAGTTATTTATTAGAAAACAGATGGCGCACTCTCCTTCAGTTGAATGGTTTACCAAATTGAAGGCACATTTTACTATCAAAGAAGTAGTATAGGTTTTAGAAAAATGAGCAACACTTGTAGATTGATGCCGTATGCTGCGGATCCTACACTTTGTCCATCTCTGGTATTAATGCAAGCACAGTCCACGTCTAGATAATTATTTGCTGCAATAGCGAGAGGAACCGCTTTCGACACCGCATAGTTTGGTCTTTAATTTAACTTAATGCCTGCTAGTAAGTTAGATAGAGTGGCCATCTATATAACAAAAGAAAGATTCTCAACTTTGTACAGGAGTGTTCTCAGAGATGCCTCTCTCTCTCGAGTTCTGATTTTGTACAAAAAGGATAAGCAGCGATAATGCGAGGGAGTCACAAAATGTGGAAATGCATTTTTTAGCTTATAAATCAAAGATAAGTATTTCCATATAACCACTTTAATGTTGGAACAAAAACACCAAATAGTGAACAATTGAAGTATTTGAGGAGATTTGCATATACCGTCTTCAGCAAATAGACATACAGCAACGGCGTCTCAAAATCTACACTAAACAGCTGATTGTGGTTTACACCAGTGCAAAAGAACAACAGATACAATAATGTTTATGTTTGAGGTCAAACTGTACAGGTCATTGGTGCCCAATAGTATGATTATTAAAATCTGTAGATATTCACAGGGAAAGGCGTTTTGATCTCAAGTCGGAATTTTGATACGCACGTATAAAAATTACAGAATCAGATAAAAAGTACTGCCTTGTCTTTCATACACGGATTTCAAGCCAACCATTTGCAGGTTATGTTACCACATCCATGCCAGTAACAAAAATACCAAAATACGAATTTTGATGATTTTTCCATGTTTCGGATCAGCAAATCGCTGCTTATCCTTTTTGGGTATGCCATGCCATTGTACGTACAATTAACAGGAACAACTGCAAATGTCACTACCGCAATTCAGAATGGCTAGGACAAGCATAAAAGGATTTGGACCAGTGACTTAGTTGTTGTCATGAATTGTTAGAGCCATAAGAATACACAGTGTAACATCTGGTAGGATATTCTGTGACTTCAACATGTCTGACCTTCCACCCCAGCAAAGGGTCCACGTGGTAAGCGAGTTCCACCGTACCCAATAAAAGTGTTGCAGCTGTGTTGCATAACTTTCGCCAGCAATTTTCCGATACAAGATGCCCAAGTCGGCCCGCTGTGTATGCAAAAGTTTACAAATACGAAAACACGGAGATAAACCTCAACCTAAACAGAGGCCATTCTGGACATTCTAAGACTGGAAGGTCAGCGGAAAATAATGCTGTCCAAAATGCTATTCAACAGCAGCATCAACTGAATGGCCCAGAATTAGTTCTCGACGTAGTGGTCTGGGATTGCCACAAAATACTTTCAATCGAATCACAAGCCTTACAATGGCATCCGTATCAAATGATACTTAGCCATGAACATTTAGAAAGGGACCATGATAAACGCACAAGAATTTTGTGATTGTCTGCTTTGAAGACAACCTCGCTTTCTTGAAGACTGCATCGGCGATGAAAGTGCCTTTTGCCCAAATGGCTTAGTCAGCAACCACAATGTCAGGCAGTATGCCCCACGCGGTCAAAAGACTCTTTGCCGATTTGAGAGGAGGGACTCGAGCCAAAAGTTTACAGTGGATTGATCTTGTTGGAAACGGTGATCTTGTTATTGGATCCTCTTTTTCGCAGAAAAAAGAAACGTCAATGCCGAAGGTCGATCTTGCCAATGCTAAATAACCACGCTGTCCCAGTCCTTGAGGAAAAATTTGTAAGATTCGGGGGCCATAAAAACGGACAATTTAGGCATCTTGGGCACCAGGACGGTGTCCTGCACATAGACACAAGAATTGTGGACCAGGCTATATATAACAATTATTTGGAAACATAATGATGGCTGAAACCACGAGGTAGTAGTAGAATGTCAAGATCAACAGACTTGACCCCTGGGTTATTTGACGTCTCGCATGTACATAACTCCAACTCCTTCGGCAAGTCAAATGCCGTCAAACAGAGAAAAAGACTGAAGAAATGTCCATGAAGTGGTTATCGTCAAGCAGGACCGACAGATGATTCGGGGGGAAGTTGCACAGAATCCTAAACAAAGCTCTGCCATGGATTGATCCACGGTGGCGGCCATGTTGAGGACTAGCAAATTTGAGACGTCTGCCAAATGTATTGTAACCTCGTAATTTGGAAAGTAATATCTCATTGTGATTGCAATTTTGGTGGCGAGATTTTATTTTTGGCCATTTTCAATTCTTCCCAGTTGGCGCAAGTCCCATTTCCCTATGTCGTCTTTTTGCCTAATGTGCACCATGCATGAAACAAATTTTGCTGAACTGAAGTTCCCAACAAAACAAGGGGAGAAACACAACAAGTGCATTTAAGACTTACATTAACAACGCTACATAGACAACAAGATTCCAATACGATGGGAGAATCCGGTTGATCCAAACATATTTTTTGTTTCAGATATTCGACTTGAGGGAGGTAGCATCGAAACCGAAGGCCGAGTTGAAGTGTTCTACAACGGTGATTGGGCAACTGTTTGCGATGATGACTGGGATATTCAAGATGGTCAAGTCGTCTGCGACAGTGGGATATGGTACGTGCGATCTGTTCAATCCGAAGCCTATTTTGGTCAAGGAACAGGCACAGGAGTTATCGCATTAGATGAAGTTCAGTGTGTTGGCACCGAGTCCGAGTTGTCCCAATGCCCAGGTCGGATTGGGGTAATCTGACTGTAACATAGCGAATATGCCAGTGTCATATGTGAAGAAAGAACTAGGTAAGATATGGTTTAATTAGCAATGAAAATTAAATATTGGCACAGCCTACGGCAGGAGTGGTATGGATATTGTAAGATCAATGGTTGTATCAAGGTTTGCGCACATTTTTAGTTGTGTTATTTCAAGCCTTAAAAAGTTTAAAGTATACTGTTAGTAGACAACTTACGCTCGACATAAACTAATAACTTCGCATTTGCTTGAAAAAAGTTCAAGTATCTTTGAGACACATTACAGAATGTCACCATAGTATTACAAGCTTCTAAACTGATATTTTGGTTATTCTGAGATATCGGCCTTTGAAGTCCAGAAAAAACACAACAAATAAACAAACAGAAAATTCTGCCATTGACAAATTTTAGAAGTCCAAGAAAACAGAAACTATAACCAATTACGGTATATATGATTTTAATGTTTGTAACATTAGCTAACATTGGAATTCTTACAATACCATTTATCGCCAACCAGAGATCGCCAACATTGCAAAATGTCAGTAAGAAACTGGCAACACTATAGGCGACGAGAAGACTGAGCAATAGATATGACAATATCAAAGAAAGCCAGGACCATACAAATTATATCATTTTAGGTCTTAGGATAATGAGAATCTTACAATACCATTACTTCTAGATATTGCAAAATGTCAATTAGATTCGTTTGTGTAATTCCAAGGTGAGGAGAAATTAAAAGGCTGGACGATAGCGGTATTTATGGCAATATATCGTATGCTGCAAATCCCACAGTTTAAAAAAATTCGAAGCGTAGCTTCAAACTGCCGAATCGAGATTGGTCTTTTTTTAAATTCTAAATTGAAAATATTTGCAATGAGCAGTTAGGAATTGTGAGCACTATATCTGGTTCGAAAGGTATCGCATCCCATCGGTCTCATTGCCCGCTTCAGAAGACAGAGCATATGGGTGAAGAATTCGGTTTATTTGTTTCAGATATCCGACTTGTGGGAGGTAGCATCGAAACCGAAGGCCGAGTTGAAGTGTTCTACAACGGTGATTGGGCAACTATTTGCGATGATGGCTGGGATATACAAGATGGTCAAGTCGTCTGCCGACAGCTGGGATATGGTACCGTTCGATCTGTTCATTCCAGAGCCTATTTTGGTCAGGGTACGGGACTTATCGCATTAGATGAAGGTCAGTGTACTGGTACGGAGTCCGAGTTGTCGCATTGTCCTGCGTCGGACTGGGGTAATCATGACTGTCAACATAGCGAAGATGCTGGTGTCATCTGTGGAGTATTCGGTAAGATATGCTTTAGTTTGCACGGAAAATGGCGTGTTTAGAACAATCTAATTGATAATGTCTTGTAAGATCAGCGGTGGTATGAACGTCTATACACACTTTTTTTCGTTTGGATTATAAATATACTATTAGAGATTAGAAAGTAGGCGGCTCGCTCTACGACCCGATCGACAACCACGCCCCGCACTTTACCCCATCAAAATTGAGATTTAAGTATATTCATATTCACTTCATATTTTTTCATGACCCCAGTGAAATTTAGGCCAGCGATTTTGATATCAATATTCCTAATATGGAATTTTGCCCCAAGATATTACCCGGTAGTTTAACAAATAGTGGATTCAAGGCCTAAAAATAGCCTGCATTGTTTTCCCCACATAATGCAAATTAAATACTTTTAAATACTTTTATGTGACTAAAATCCGACTCTCAGTTCCAAAGATGATCGCTAATTAAAGTATAAAAGTATTTGAGAGAAAGTATAAAATATATCTGAACCATTCACCTCGAGAACTAAGTACATGTAGTATTTAATCAGCTGTCATAAAGTCCGTCAAATTATATCTGGTGGAGATTCCGGTTTATTCAAGTATTTTTTGTTCCAGATATCAGACTTGTTGGGGGAACCATCGAAACCGAAGGCCGAGTGGAAGTGTTCTACAACGGTGATTGGGCAACTATTTGCGATGATGGCTGGGATATACAAGATGGTCAAGTCGTCTGCCGACAGCTGGGATATGGTACCGTTCGATCTGTTCAATCCGAAGCCTATTTCGGTCAGGGAACGGGACTTATCGCATTAGATGAGGTTCAGTGTGATGGTACGGAGACCGAGTTATCACAATGTCCAGCGTTGGACTGGGGTAATCATGACTGTCAACATAGCGAAGATGCTGGTGTCATCTGTGGAGTATTCGGTAAGATATGCTTTAGTTTGCACGGAAAATGGCGTGTTTAGAACAATCTAATTGATAATGTCTTGTAAGATCAGCGGTGGTATGAACGTCTATACACACTTTTTTTCGTTTGGATTATAAATATACTATTAGAGATTAGAAAGTAGGCGGCTCGCTCTACGACCCGATCGACAACCACGCCCCGCACTTTACCCCATCAAAATTGAGATTTAAGTATATTCATATTCACTTCATATTTTTTCATGACCCCAGTGAAATTTAGGCCAGCGATTTTGATATCAATATTCCTAATATGGAATTTTGCCCCAAGATATTACCCGGTAGTTTAACAAATAGTGGATTCAAGGCCTAAAAATAGCCTGCATTGTTTTCCCCACATAATGCAAATTAAATACTTTTAAATACTTTTATGTGACTAAAATCCGACTCTCAGTTCCAAAGATGATCGCTAATTAAAGTATAAAAGTATTTGAGAGAAAGTATAAAATATATCTGAACCATTCACCTCGAGAACTAAGTACATGTAGTATTTAATCAGCTGTCATAAAGTCCGTCAAATTATATCTGGTGGAGATTCCGGTTTATTCAAGTATTTTTTGTTCCAGATATCAGACTTGTTGGGGGAACCATCGAAACCGAAGGCCGAGTGGAAGTGTTCTACAACGGTGATTGGGCAACTATTTGCGATGATGGCTGGGATATACAAGATGGTCAAGTCGTCTGCCGACAGCTGGGATATGGTACCGTTCGATCTGTTCAATCCGAAGCCTATTTCGGTCAGGGAACGGGACTTATCGCATTAGATGAGGTTCAGTGTGATGGTACGGAGACCGAGTTATCACAATGTCCAGCGTTGGACTGGGGTAATCATGACTGTCAACATAGCGAAGATGCTGGTGTCATCTGTGGAGTATTCGGTAAGATATGCTTTAGTTTGCACGGAAAATGGCGTGTTTAGAACAATCTAATTGATAATGTCTTGTAAGATCAGCGGTGGTATGAACGTCTATACACACTTTTTTTCGTTTGGATTATAAATATACTATTAGAGATTAGAAAGTAGGCGGCTCGCTCTACGACCCGATCGACAACCACGCCCCGCACTTTACCCCATCAAAATTGAGGATTTAAGTATATTCATATTCACGTCATATTTTTTCATGACCCCAGTGAAATTTAGGCCAGCGATTTTGATATCAATATTCCTAATATGGAATTTTGCCCCAAGATATTACCCGGTAGTTTAACAAATAGTGATTCAAGGCCTAAAAATAGCCTGCATTGTTTTCCCCACATAATGCAAATTAAATACTTTTAAATACTTTTATGTGACTAAAATCCGACTCTCAGTTCCAAAGATGATCGCTAATTAAAGTATAAAAGTATTTGAGAGAAAGTATAAAATATATCTGAACCATTCACCTCGAGAACTAAGTACATGTAGTATTAATCAGCTGTCATAAAGTCCGTCAAATTATATCTGGTGGAGAATCCGGGTAAATCAAGTACTGTGTGTGCGACTGCCGGTGTAAAGAAACTGACGTTGTAGACGAGGCTATAGTGCTGAAATAATTTATGCGTTGCGTGCAGTATACAATGGATAACACAATAGGTAGGACATGTAATTTATGACACCGGGATTGTTTGGTGGATGACCAGGTTTAATCTAATAATTTTTGTTCCAGATATCCGACTTGTGGGAGGTAGCATCGAAACCGAAGGCCGAGTGGAAGTGTTCTACAACGGTGATTGGGCAACTATTTGTGATGATGGCCTGGGATATACAAGATGGTCAAGTCGTCTGCCGACAGCTGGGATATGGTACCGTTCAATCGGTTCAATCTGAAGCCTATTTTGGTCAGGGCACGGGACTTATCGCATTAGATGAGGTTCAGTGTGATGGTACGGAGACCCAGTTATCTCAATGTCCAGCTTCGGACTGGGGTAATCATAACTGTCAACATAGTGACGATGCTGTGTCATCTGTGAGAATTCGGTAAGATATGATTTAAAGGTGCATTTCGTGATCTTAGCACCTTACTTTTTTATGGTTCACTAATTATCCCAGAGTAAAGGTTACTTTCCTAATTTTATTTAATCCTGACGGTCAGTTCTGGTGTTATGATCAAAATGTTTGTACCCCGGTGTCACATGGGCTACCGTGTTGTAATTTAGCGACATAAAAATTGCTCCCTGATTAGATCGACTTCGCCGTAAGATTAGCCACATACTATACTTACGCCAACGTTCAGATAATATAAAAATCTCAAATTTTTTGGGTTATTTGGGGGGGGGGGGGGCGACGCTGTGGATCACGAAATTCCCCTTTAATTTGCAAGGAAATAACTTGTTTGGGACAACTTACACCAGTAGTGGCAATATCGTTTCGTGAGGTCAGTGGTGGTATTAAAGTTTACACACTTTCTTTAGCTTGGATTATAGCTGTACTACGGTATTTTTAGAGAGTAGACGGCTCGCTCTGCGCTTGGTATTTAAACTAAAGAGACATGAGGAGATTTCCAGGAAGAAGCGCCCCCAATTTTTATCGAACCCCGTTTTTTTACGTATTTGGAATGCTTACCAATGTATTAATCACACTGAGGAATAAACCGAATACGCTGTCTTTATGTAATAAGATGATGATTTAGTAGTTTCTGTCGTTGCACGACAGAAAGTCAAAGCACGGTTTTATCTATGGGAACATTACGATAGCAGTGCCAAGTTCAAAATAAGGTTGTGGGGTTTTTTCTTTTTCTTTTCCTTTTTTGTGCCCTGTTTGTCCAATAAACCTTCAAAACATTCTCGGTATGGTGTATACAACCCGATCCAGTGAAATTTGAGAGAAATTCATTTCCTAAAAAATTCTCTCCTGGTCACTTGAAACATTTGATTGCCTTTTAGGACACTAATACAATCAAACACTTAGTAGTACATGTTTAGACAACTGGCCCAATCATTATGGCTAGATGACATAGGCTGTCAACCGTACTCTGTAAAACATTCGAGCGTATTTAAAAAAAAAATATCGAATCGGCATCTACCTTTGAGTACTCGTCTTTCATCCAGTTCAAGTGATCCCTTGGGTTTGTAGTTTTTGGGAACAGCGTATTCAATGTGTCGCCTAATCAAAACCTGTTTCTTCTGAGCTTCATTCCCTAAAGGGCGGACTTCCGCAAGGTACCAAATTCGGTCCGCTTGGTTTTCTCGCTAAATTTAATGGTGCCGTCCGCACAAATTCCACTGGAGGTCGAGTCCAAAGCCTTAAATATGTTGACGACATGACAATTATTGAAACATCCTTGATGGTGATAGGGAATCTGTACAATCTACACTTGATGACTTTTGTGAATGGGCGGAACAAAATGATATGAATTAATCCAGATAAGTGTGTGTACATGACAGTACTTTCGTGCAGAATCCTTCGGACGTTCCACCACTTCAAATGTGCTCAAAAATTGCAATGTTGATAATGTTAAAATTTTGGTGTAACAATTTCTTCTAATCTGAAATGGATTGTCCATGTATCTAATATCATTCGTAAAGCCAGCAATAAGTTGTATATGCTCAAGTTATTGAAGAAATTTAACTTGTCTGTGAATGATCTTATAACCATCTTAGAGGTTACGTGCGTCTCTACTTGAATACGCCGTTCCGGTGTGGAATGCTGCCATAACAGACTCTCGTGTAAACATGTTAGAAAGGGTCCAAAAGAGAGCCCTCAGAATCATTCTTGGTCCATAGTACATTTGTTATGAACATGCTCTCGAATTGTGCAATCTATCAAATCTCCAAACTTTGTCTTAAATTGATAAGGGAATGTATGAATCCGATGTTTTTAGTGAATGGTTACCTATAAGTAATTGATAAAGTGCAATATTCTCTGAGGAATGCTAACCATCTTACCAAAATCAGGTGCAGAACCAACCGATACAATATAGTGCAATTGCTTATTTAGTCGACCTTTTAAATAATTTATGTAGGATGCTCAATTTATATATACTTTTCTATTAATTACACTGTTAGCAGAATGTTCTATTTTAATTTGGCTTGAATTTGGTGTATTCTTTCTATAATATGTAGTATATATTTTAAGATTTGGAGTAGAGTTTTACACTTCCGTTAATTTTAGTGTCATTTCTTATATGCTATCTTTTCGGTTTTAAGATTGTTTTTAGATGTAAATGTTGCTGTATTTCGGCCATTTGGGCTACAATGCAATGTTGAATAAACCTGAATGAATGAATGAAATGAATCTACCTTTTTGCTCATAAAATTCATAGATGGACCCAATACAGTTCGGAATTGTAGGCGTAGCAGATTATTGGTTTGCATGTCATTCGACATAGCGCAGAATGTCCTCACAAAAGCACAAAAAAAAAAAAAACAAAAAAAAACAAACAACAAAAACAAGAAAAAATCAAATTCGTGACACGCTGAAACTGCCACTTTAGGTTTAAAATTAGATCTAGCTCATAGCTTTATGCGGCGGCGGCGATTTTGACCCTTTTTACATTTAAAGTATTTTTTTCAGGCGATACAGTACACGAAGCATGTCTCAAAATGTGTGAACCAATGGAACCAATACAAACAAAGTATAGAAGAAAACTATAATGGCCTCTTATATTTTTTTCCTTGTAAGTTTGTTTTATTATCGGTCGCGTAGCGACAGTATATTACTTTTACTCGGGCCATTTTGGGGCGGTTTTTTGTTCGGCGGCACTCCGTAATTGATCAATTTCGGTGAAAATGGTACGTGCAAATTACTGACATGCTGGTGTTTGACCCCCTAGAAGTTGCCGGTGTAATTCTTTAGCTTAAAGTTTTTTTAAGGTAAAACGTGTTTTTTGTAACATTTGTTTGTTTTTATTTAAATAGAAAGTTTGGGTTTGTTTACTGGATTTTGAAGTAAGTACGAGATCAGCTATCACAGCTTTAAAGATGTATTGGAAATCGCGCTTTCTAAAGAGCGGATTTTGTTTAAAATCGCGTATATGTGTAGTGAAAATAAATATTGCTGCCAAAAAAGGAAATTAGTGACGGTGGATTTCCCCGCATTCCCCTCGGCGATTTGTAACGTAGGGTAGTTGGGTAAGTACACGGTGGTAATAGCGGGTAGTTCGAGGTTACTGTAACTGGACACTCCATATTGCGCCCGGGCTACGACGTGTCATGCTAAATAGCGGGGGGTTACATGGAAGAGCTTTTTGACGAAATTAACCAATGATATCCTTGTTGCAGCGCCCGAAGGACGAACCTCAGTCTATAATTTTGTGTGGCATTTCCCCCCAATTAAGTTATGTTTGTGTTTTTAGCTGAAATATTTTTGTAGATGATAGATACTGTCTATCTCGCAATACCTTTCTTCTGACGATCGGCAGTAGTTATTACGCGTTACATTGAAAAATACCCAGAATGCGTTGCGGTAACACTAGCGAAACGTTACACAGCTAGCTGACGCCTGAAATGGTCAGCTTACCTCAATAGCTCTGTCCATTAATTCATTAAAATAGGACCCTTTGGTCGGGTTCGATTTCCACTTTGGGCTGATTTTTTTTTGTGGGGGGGGGGGTGTTATTTCTTTGTTTAATTGTATTTTAGAAATTTTTATTGTTTGGGTGTTAACAAGATTTTTTTCGCTATGACCATCACAAAAGTCATACATATAGGCCTAAAGCATAACAAAGAAATTAACACAAATAGAAATGAAAAAAAATAACAAATGGAATGAAATAAAGAAAAAGATCAGTACAAATTAAAAATAAAAAATAATGAAAACGAAAAATAATAATAAACGGATGAGAAAATAATAACAAATAAGGGTCATGCCCCTGCTCTTTCCCTCTCATCCTCAGCCCTTTCAAGGGGTTTTTCTGCCCGACCTGCCCTGCTTTGCCATGTCCATGCCATGCCCTGCTGCCATCATTCCCGCCCCTGCCCCGCCTTTTCTTCCCCATCTGCCTTGTCATGTCTTGTCATACCATGTCATGCTATGCAATCCTATGCTATGCGCTGTACTGCCCTGTCTTGTCTTGCTCTGCCCTGCCCTGTCTTGAGCAAATAAAGAAAACGAAAAAAATAATAAACGGAATGAGAAAAATTAATAACAAATAATTTAAAAATTAAACAATCAAATCCTGTTACACTATCTTAGAATATCATTAAAATAAATCGTTAGGTAAAAGAAATATCATAATTACAGATATTTATATAGCGCCTTCAAAAAAGCAATAGAAATATAAATGAATAAATGGAACCAAATAAAAAATCAGTACAAAAAAAAATAAAGAAAAACAGGACAAATATAAGTTTTTACAAAAACTAAAAGCCAAAATGGTAAGAAAATACAAATAACGAGAGGGATAATAAAAAGATTTTGCAATTAATAAAAATCAAAGCTGTATAGACAAAAATATTAATAAGATAAATCGTTTAAAATGAAATAAACTTAAATAATCAACACTAACAAAATAAAGATGACTATCAGTAAATAAAACACAGGTACACAGAACGGAAAACGTCAGCTTCAATTTCACATAAAAATTCCACCACCTCAATTTATCAACAAATGGCATCAGAGCGACCGTTAAGGTTCTGAACATAAGCATCACAACCACCGCCAACATGATACCCACTGGCACGCACAATTTACCAGCCTCCCCAACCAGTCCCCAACTAGCCAGCAAAACCTGAACCTAGAAAGCCGAGAACCGCGAAAATTCTAGTTCCTTTTAAAATCGCATAGTTCATTAAAAAAAAAAAAAGCATAACACAGATTTTTAGCCAAAAGCAGAGACATTTATTTTGGCCTTATACATAAACTACCGAACCGCATGCAGGAAATCTTTTGCAGCTATTGTTTAATCATGGAGTTTTAATAACTCCATGGTTTAATTGCGTTATCATGTTTAAATCATTGCAGAGAACGGCGATGTCCGCCTTGTAGACGGCCATTCCACATACGAAGGTCGAGTTGAGGTGTACTACAATAATGCATGGGGTCTATATGTGATACCCATTGGCAAAAAGAAGACGCCGATGTCGTCTGTGCTCAGCTGGGGTATGGTTATTCTAAGTACGTATACAGGTGAGTCATCCATAAATCGGTTGATATTTAAAGAGACAACCTGGACTGTTTAGAATTGGGAAAATACTAATTGAAACTCTTTCCCACATTTTAGTTGATGCCTTTGAGTACCTGTACAAAAGAGATGAGAAACTCAAAGATTGGATGTTATGTTAAAATTAGGAACGACTTCGTTTATGTGTTTTTCGGGTACACAAGTGCGCACATTATGGTTAGGCCTACCAAACTGTCAATTGTGGAAATGACAAAAGTCGTAGTGAGAGTTAGTAATAATAATAACCAGTTTTATATAGCGCTTAATACGCGTAAACAGGATCACAGCGCTGTTGCCAATTATTATACGCCGCCCGCGCACATGTGAATGATTAGAACGGAGGGGAGACATCATTTTCGTTTCATCATCTAAGTAGCTGCTCATAGACATGCCTTACAAGCGCACAAGCCTATCAGCACTTAGATTGTAATATTCTCCATAAAAGCTCCCCAGATTTCGCTTGGGTCTACGAGGCATTGAGATTAAGTACCATGCCCTGGTACACAACATGTTACCACAGTGGGGCTGGAACTCGATGATCACGAGTCCTGCTTTTCACTGGACCACATGTGCTCTCTAGAGTAGAGGGGCAACAAAAATAAAGTTGCTCCTAGTTTGGTAAAAAAGTATCACATTATTTCTATTGGCAAAGGGATTAAATTTAAAAAAAATGACTATATATCATGTTCTGGACTGGCAGAGGACAAAGAAGGCCACTATGCACTCAATGTACATTGGACCACATAGACACTGACCTATTTGGACACATAACATGGTAACTAAACATAGCAGATTGTAAAACTATTTCTTGCTTCCATTATCTTGAGTATTTATTAATCTTTCCCTGGAGATGGCCAGCGCACGGTAGTGTTGAAAAAAAAAAACATGTGCGATTGGCTGGATTCGAACCGGCGACCCTCCGTATTACTAGTACGGCGCTCTTCCCGACTGAGCTAACAAGCTGGGTTGGCAGAGGAGCGATAGATATTATCTATAGGTCTTAGGTTCGGAAGGTGTTCATCGTTTTCCAAGCGGAAAGCATCAGAACGGTATATTAAGACACACGGTAGTGTGTCAACCAGGTTTTAAATAAAACAACCCGAAAAACAAGAAAAAACAGCAAAAAAAAAGCATTAGAACATCCCTGATACAAGCGACACACACCGTGAGTAAATTAAAAGAAACAAACTTCCCTTTGTTTGACGCGTGTTTGACGAGTAAAATCACTAGGTGGGAGTATCGTTAACAATCGCATAACTATTCGTAATACAAAAGCATAGCATGTATTTCAACCATAAGAAGTATATATGACACATTTCATGAGCACGATATGATTTTAGAAAACGGAAACGACGAGTTAGAAATGCTTTCAAACGGTCATTTATAACGATTATTATAATGGCAAATGTGAAGCTTAAAAAAACGGTCTCACAGACCTACAGCCTTTACTACGAAATGAATATTGGCAAAGTTTACTACATGATTTCTATTTATCCTCATGATGTGCCTTTTACTGCTAGCATTGAAAATAATTGACTTCATACAAAGAAAATGATGTTTTACGAGAATCTTTTGTTCAACATCGCTACTGAATCCTCACTTACTAGCATATACAACAATTCGCGTGTTAATCTACAATCTTCCCTCGTGGTGCAGCGGTCTAAGCGATAGACATTATTGATTTTTCTTTTGGATTGTCTGTTGTTGTCAGTTCGAACCCGGCTGTGGCCCACTACTTTCGGCATATTAATATTATGCTAGTGTTCAGTTCTGGTGATCATTATCTTTGATGTTGGTTATATAGGCTAACGGTCACTCTGACCATTGAAACGGGATGGAAGTGTAATCAATCTAAAATTGTACAAGGAGTTTGAAACATGCCAATTGCCCAAATCTTTCTTGTTAGTATCCAGTTATTATCAGGAACATCAAAGTGGTCAGTTCCATTTTACATCTGAAAGTGTTCTTTCTGACGGAATATGAGACAATAATTATTGAAATGATCCGGTGATTTTCACCAATTTGAATAAAAATATTCATCAGAACCATAGCAAGTAATATCACAGGGAAACCTATCTTCTCTGATGAAAACAGTAGATTCATAAATACAATATCTAAATTTCTTTGAAACTTTTCGCGGTGATTTCAAGGGATTACAATTCACCCTAATATTCTACGCTTCATTTGATGGCCCACTGGTCTAACCCTTGGAAATGACTGATTTTAATTTTGGGCTGTTCATAATTCATCTCGGTTTCGATTCTGGTCGAGCCTACCGTGTTCGACTTATTAAAATGTTATTATAGTAAGTTTCAGTTACTGCTCTCATTCTTTTTAGTTGAGGGATCAAATTTCATGATATAAAGTCGCAAAGTTCAAGAACTGAAAGTATTGATTTTTATTGAGATTTTTTTTTATTACCACCGTAAATAACCTCGTAATCAGTGGCACCGTTCAAATTATTCACACATTGCCTTATACATGTAGTGAGTCATGTGTAGTTTATTCTGTTATAATCTGGAGATAAGTATATTAAATCTGTTTCTCTTACAAAGATGTCCCCTGGCTAGATCGGCATGCGTACAGATTACGGTTGCATAAGATTTACACACTGTTAAAAATGATCTTAAAATAACGGCGTTTTGACTGTTAGCCGCGGGACTCAAAACGTGCAAATAACTGTAAAAAGGGACTCGAAACGTGCAAATGACTGTAAAAAACGTGGTTTTAACTGTTGTGAGTCCCAGCTGCCAGTCAAATCGCTGTTATTTTAATGAACATTTTTAACAGTGCAGGTATTTCATAGATTGAATTCGAATTTTCCTGCCAATAGGCCATTATGGTATTGTAAAATTCATATGTCCATATTTTTGCAGAGATGCCACTTTTCAGGGAAACCATGCATGAATACAGGGTTTTTGCTTGCCAAATTTAGTATTTTTAGTTATTTTCAGCATGGTTTGGGGACTTTTAAGGGTTCTTTTACGTGCGTTTCCAGGTGTTTTCACCAATTTAAAGGTTTTTGAGTGCTGCTGAGTGGCATCTTTATAAATTTATAAGCTTATCGTAGAAATAAATAGGTGGTTTCTCTAGTTGTAACGAGAACTGCAAAAACAGTGATTAGAAATTAAACACCTTTCTAAACACTATTTTGCAACCCGTTTCCAAACATTGTAAAATATCTATTTAATATCTAAACACATTATAATCTAAACATGATTAAATTATAAACATTTTTATGCATTTGACATTTGGTTGTTTGACATGTTTTAGTACCTAAACACTAATTTGCACCACGTTTCTAAACACTGTTTTTGCAGTGTTTGCGATATAATTGCTATGTGTCCTCTTGGTAAAATGCGACTTACTAAACTTAATGCAAACAGTAACTCGTTCTTTTCTTTTAAAATGTAAAATAGCAGCGTATTATCACCAAAAGGTACAAAATACATTTCCACAATTTTATGCCCTTTTTAATTCTATTTTTTGTGAAAAAGGCCCAAAATTGTAGAAACTTTAAAATCTGAATATCTCAGTAAATGAAGAAGAAGATATAACCAACATACATTCTAGAAAAACAGTCTACTGTAAATCCGTCGGAACATATTTTCGACCGGAAAAGAAGTGCGTCCACGTGGTGGAATGGACGACGAGATTACACGAGATATTTGTTTATTACGTATATTGAATACATGGCGACGAATATGCTTCGCCGACGGTCTCGAATCATTCGATTAAAAACCAAACAAACAAGAGGAAAACAAACAAATTAAGCAATATCAACTTGAAGAGTATTCAGAAGTCAGAACAAGACGGCCTTTACCCAAGAAATCGGAATACCAATTCCAAAAATCAACTCTCAATGTAACCTTAAACATAAACAAATGCAGTTGGTTTAAAATCAACAATTTGGTCTGGATGAGGTTCCTTTAATGAAATATCATGAACGGTCTCAACAAGAGAATTCGGAATAGAAGCAAGGGGACCAAGGTATTGCCAATGGGGCAAGCGCACTTGAGTATACTTGGTGCTCTCTTACATTTTTTAACTTTATATGCTCGTACTCTTTTTTAAACTCTTTTTTTTTTCTGGTGGTTTTTACGTTGCAAACGTGTGTGTGGTGTATGATTTGATTATACAATTTTAATTGTTTTGGAAATTTAACTACTTAGTTCTCACATGTAGACAAGGATAAGTATTTATTGACCTTTCCCTGGAGTGGCCAGCGCACGTGAGTGTTGAGAAAAGAAAACCCATGTGCGATGGGCACCGACGATTCGGAACGGCGCGACCCTTCCGATACAGCTTGGCGTCTTTTCCGATGAGCTAACAAGCTGGGTTGGCAGAGAAGCGATAGATATAATCTATGGTCTTAGGTTCGGAAGGTGTTCATCGCTTTCATAGCGGATTAGCATCAACAAGATATTTTCATTATAAATTTATATTTGTTTTGGAAATTTAAAATACTTAGTTCTCCAGGTAGACAAGGGATGAGTATTATTAATCTTTCCCTGGCTGATGGCCAGCGCACGGTATAGTGTTAAAACAAAAACAAAAAAAAAAACAAAAAAACAACAAAACCACAAAAAACACAATGTGCGATGGCCCGGATGTCGAACCGGACCCTTCCGTATTACTAGCACGGCGCTCTTCCCCGACTCGCTAAAAACAAGCGGGTTGGCAAAGAGCGATAGTATTATCTATAGGTCTAGGGTGGAGGTGTTATCGCGTTCCTAGCGCGGAATAGCATCAACGGTTTTTTAGATCAATTTATATTTGGTTGCGAATTTAACCTAAGACCTATAGCTAATATCCTATTCTGCTCCTTGCCAAGCCAGCTTTGTTGCAGTCGGGAGAGAGCCGGCTTAGTAATACGGAAGGTCGCGGTTCGAATCCCGAGCACAATTCGCGCATGTTTTTTTTTTCAACCAACTCCGTGCGCTTTGCCATCTCCAGGGAAAGGATAATAAATACTCATACTTGTCTTACCTGGAGAACTAAGTAGTTAAAATTGCCATATCTTTCTGGTGAACACTTTCTTTCACTGTTTGCCAAAAGTCTGAGCAACTTTAATTTTTTGAACTTTGTACATTTTGAAATTGATTTTTTTTTACATTCTTTCAAGAGTTTGATCCTATAGATCTTATATGAAAATAATACATATTTTGGAATCCTTATAAACCAGTAAAACAATTGGGTATACATTTAAACAGTACGTGACAGTAGTATATAAGTTTTCCCATTGTAAAATTCACCCCTCCCTTCCGTGCTGCAACATGACAAATGTGCCATCCTCTTATAGCCAAAATCTTCCGTTGGACGTACCATAGCTCTGTTACTAAATTTCGACGGGTGACAAAACAGAAAGGACGTAACTTTCAACTGAAAGAAATATTAAGAATTTCGTTACTTCTGTGTCATAATAAAACTTGTTCTTTGTTTATTATATCATAATGTTTGCTTACAGTTAGTACCATATATGAGCTTATGAGATGTTGGTTTCCAATTGAGAATGTAGAATTTGCTTAGTCAGGGAAAATATTAAACATCACATTTCTCAAAGCAGTATACAGCAGAATTAAAGGAAATCTTTAACATAAAATCGGAAGGGTCAGGTCAGGTTTCCTTTTAGAGCTGTTACTGGTATCTCTGGGTAACCAGTACTACTGTCCCAGGGCCGAGTTGTCGGCGGCTAAGCCGTCACCCCATCGATTTTCTCCGGAAATCTGATGAGGAGGGGGCTGTTTACCCCTGGTAGAATGATAAAAAGATTTACCTAAAACGGGCGTCAGTATGGAGAGATTGGAGGCACATCCAGCGCAATGCTGCCTTGTAGGTGGGATAGTTGTCAAAGGCTAGACTCACCGCCGAAAAACTGTGGATTGACGTCGGAAGGCATCCGGTCAATATCTTTGCTCCAAAAATTCTCACACAGCAGTATTGGCTGAGTGTGAGGTGTTATCCGGCCACCCCGTTTGACGGGGACAAACCGGATTTAAAAACCTGGGTTAAACTAACAGAACAATACCAGCATGCAGTAAGATTTTGTGCAGACAGTTCTGCTAATTTTTCACATAAGGTTTTAGGGTTCGCTGTGCATATTGAGGGTTTGGTTGTCAAAGGTCAAATGGGAAAAAGAAGGTTTTCCTGTCCCACCAAGATTACACTTGGGCCTTTTCCCGTTAAAATAATAAACTATGCCACTGTTTCCTTTACTGTCCGTTTAAAATTGTATTATAGCGGGGACCGATACTTCCCGGCCACCAAGGCTCCTGGCAATTCCCTGGATGAATCCACTGTACAGGGACTGAGTCCTCGATCAGGAGAGGTGCAGCCACGTGTGAGTGGGGTGCTATGATTGCGGGCCAACTGACGTTGCAGGTGTGTTGTACAGTGTCAGGACCAGTACGAGACAGACCTACTTGTGTTTTAAGGGGAAGTCAAGTTACAATTAAGTATTGTTTTATGTCTAACGTTAGTGAAAAAATGAGAGGCCTGTATAATAAGATGCATTTCTTGAAAAGTTGTCATGAAGAAATCAAAGAATCCGAAACAAAGGGCCAAATTTTAAAAGCAATCCTAGTATTCACAAAATAATCACCAAACACTCGTTCTCGACTTCTTTGGCTACCCTGGAAAAAATGGTGTCTTGACAGTAAAACAGGACACATCATATGAATCCAGTTTCAAGACAAATGTCTAGATTAGATACAAAGTTTAGGTCTGATACTCTCCCAAATGTATTTCTGTATTCAAGACACCTCCAAATAATCACGAAATCTTCAAATGTCACTTATGTATTTCAAGACTCTCCAAAGGTTCACGTCTGCATTAAAGACATCTCCAAATGTCACGTCTGTATTCAAGACATCTCTAAATGTCACGTCTGTATTCAAGACATTACCAAATGTCACGTCTGCATTCAAGACATCTCCAAATGTCACGTCTGTATTCAAGACATCTCTAAATGTCACGTCTGTATTCAAGACATCTCCAAATGTCACGTCTGTATTCAAGACATCTCCAAATGTCACGTCTGTATTCAAGACATCTCTAAATGTCACGTCTGTATTCAAGACATCTCCAAATGTCACGTCTGTATTCAAGACATCTCCAAATGTCACGTCTGTATTCAAGACATCTCTAAATGTCACGTCTGTATTCAAGACATCTCCAAATGTCACGTCTGTATTCAAGACATCTCCAAATGTCACGTCTGTATTCAAGACATCTCTAAATGTCACGTCTGTATTCAAGACATTACCAAATGTCACGTCTGTATTCAAGACATTACCAAATGTCACGTCTGTATTCAAGACATCTCCAAATGTCACGTCTGCATTCAAGACATCTCCAAATGTCACGTCTGTATTCAAGACATTACCAAATGTCACGTCTGTATTCAAGACATCTCCAAATGTCACGTCTGTATTCAAGACATCTCCAAATGTCACGTCTGTATTCAAGACATCTCCAAATGTCACGTCTGTATTCAAGACATTACCAAATGTCACGTCTGTAGACTGTATTCAAGACATCTCCAAATGTCATGTCTCTATGCAAGACACTCAAACACAACGTCTAGTTTTCATGCAAGACACCTCAGTTTTAAAAGACGTGTTTGGAAGCCAGTTTTTGGAAATGACTTGATAGAGGACATGTGTTTGTGTCTGAAATTGCGTTTTAATTCATAAGTGAATAAAAAAGTCAAAATTAACTTCTTGAGAAATCTTGTGGAATTCTTCACGCTAACAACTGACAACTGGATGCAATCAGGCAACCAGGGCCGTTATAACGTTGAATGTCCGCTTTGTCATGCTGAAGTTTGCCGCCTGTCTAAAAGTGTTGTATATGTATAGCCTGGCCAATACTACTGCATTACTACTATTATTCTGTTTTGTCAACGCCGATGCTTCATTCCTCCTTTACACCCCGGCGAGCGCAGCGAGCCGAAAAAAAATGTAAAAAAAAGTCCGCTTCTGGCAAATCCGCACCCCCAATAAATTCCTGGCTACGGGCCTGCAGGCAACAGTCAACACTAAAGTGAAATGTAAAACGGTTGTTATACATGTATATAAGAACCAACAATTAAAGATTTATAACCTTAAGTTCTGTAAATATCGTTGTAGAAATACCAGCGAAATTACTTTTCGTTGTGAACTTTTTTAATATAAGGTCATATCCAGAAACAGGTCATGCTATTAATTTTGTCTATTTATTATTCATTACAGAAAGTGAAGGAAATGAATTCAGTTGGCCACGTTTAGTTGGCATCTCCATCGTGTGGGTACTTTCAATAATTGTTTACGTTTGCCTAAGAAGATACTGCCGAGAGCATGGAATTACTAGTGCAAATTGTGGGGAAAAGTTTAGTCGTAGCATTTGTGGAAGTAACGCCGATACTACGTCATCAAGGAATACTGGTCTGCCTTCATCCCATGTTCCATTAAATGACAGGAATCCATCCAGGAGATCGTCTATTGCTTTGAGCACTTTCGCTAGCCCTGCAAACGAAACTACATCTAGGGCTTCTAGTGGAAGTAGTACGTTCATGTTACCTCCGTCTTATGTGTCAACATTGCAAATGGACTCAGGCAGCTTACACGGCTTTCCCACCACAGACCACCCGCCTTCAAATTTGCCGTCCTCGTATCAGCCGCGTATTTACAATGTTACGTCAGAGGGAAATGCTACGCCGCCACCATCCTATGAAACAGTTATACGAAGTTCTGCTTACTATCAAACACTTGGAACTGATGAACAGAATGGGAATGTCAACTTGTCTAATGGATCTGAAAATTCAAGGGGATATTTAACCCCAATACACAATTGAAGCAATGTTGACCTCCATGAGATTTGTTTTTGTACTCAAATCTCACAGAACATTATTAGGGAATACACAACAATATGTAACTTATCCACAGACAGATAAAGTAAATTTGCCAATGGTAATACAATTCTTAACGGCAGCTGTTCATGTTATATCAGTGATGATTTTCCCGATCATTATAAGCTATTGTGAATTTCGCTGGTTTTCTGGCGAACTTCGACTCTTGTAAAGTTGCAACAGAATTACCACCAGTGTTTCTATTCCAATGGGAAATGTATTTTCTGGATGGTGGGCTTCAGGAGCCTGCACCCCCTTATCCACTAACGTGTGTAAAAAGATCATATCCACTTAAGTATTAAAAAATTAAAACAAATCAAACGGAACCAAAATATCAACATATAGCAAAACAAACAAACAAACAAACAAAAAGCAAACCCCAAAAAACAAAACAAAACAAAAAATAAATAAAAACAAAAACCAAAAATAGCAGTAAAACGGAAACAAAACAATGAGAAATAGAAATAAAAACCAGGGGTTATTGCCATTTGAAAAGTCGCATTATTTCTTTAATCTCTCCCTTTGATAGGCATAAATCGGTTACTTTACGTGTTTAATGTTTTTTTTTCAATTCTTGCATTCACAACATCATATCAAATACAAGTTTCTGTATTACCTTTTCTCAGCTGCTTATGACCCATTCACAATACAATTCAAAAAAACATTAATGTCAACTATGAGATGCAATACGGAACTTACAGCAAATACAATCGACTTGCACAAAGTGATTCGATAAGAGCAATGCCTATAACGGTAATTGTACCACAGAACATGATTATCAACATTAGCATTTTACTATGTTGATAATATTACTATCATGTTCTGTGGTACAAATACCGTTATAGGCATTGCTCTTATCGAATCACATTGTGCCAGTCGTACAATGTAGAGGAGCAAACCCTCTGAGGTATAACCAACAGTGATTAACCACTCTTCTACGGGTGTCCCTCGAAACTGACCAGGACGGCTTGGGAAAGTCAGGAGTTACCACCCTACTCTTCTCGAAACTGACTGTGAATAAAATGCACATTTATATGACTCTCTGTACATGGGACCGACGGCTTAACGTCTTCGAAGGACCGGATATTCTAACGATTCATTTTGCCCAATCTAGGAAAAAAAAAACCCACGGGGAGAGTGAAACTCTAGTTTTGACCAATATACCGTATACAAATTAAATCCAGAATTTAGTACCCGATTAAATGCTGACAAGTGGCCCTACCGCGGTTCGAACCGGGGACCTGATGGGGCTATTACATATTTTTAAGGTAAAAATGTAGTTTCTCGGTGGGCATATATAGTTCTTTAGAAAATATGTAATAGCGCCATATCAAATCAGTTCGCCGCAAATAATATGATATGGCACACTGCACGCTTCATTAGACCCTCCCCCAAATAGTTGACTTGGTCAGCTTCGCAGACCGAAATGAGTGGTTGGTCGGTTGAAATTTTGGTAAAACAAATTTTGCCTACATTTGGAGCTCAAAACTACACGCAATTTTGAGCCATTGGGGCGCATTTTGACAATTTCAAACGTCACAAGTTAAAAGTCATCAAATAATATAGATTTAGAAAAAAGAAGAGATAACTAACGAGATAGATGAAGACTTAGAAAAAATGACGAGATAAGTGACGAATTAGGTGACGAGATTGGTGACAATTTAGAAAATGGGGAGATTGACGAGATAAGTGACGAGATCTATAGGTGACGATTTGGAATTAAATTGACAGTTAAGTGACGAGATAGGTAACGAAAGAGAAAAATTACGAAATACATCAGTTATCTCGTCTTCTCGTCATGGCTCTTCAGGGCCACCGTACATTAATATACAAGTGACTTGCTACGGAGGAATTTAACTGTACACTTTGGGATTACCCATTCATAAAAGAACTTGCCATGGCTAATTGGTTTATCAAGCGAGCAATCAGCACCGTATCCAAAGAATCAAGAAAATAAATTGTCGTGTAACTTGTGTAAGGGTGTCAAACTGACTTCCAAAAGATGCATTATTACATCTGTACGGTGTTATTTTATACCACAAACATGGAGGTGCTTGCTTTTCAGCTGCCCAATAAAGGCAAGAATAATTTACACGCCACAAGATTCACATTTACACGTCCACGGTGCATATTAGACAACTTTGGGTAGCAACTCGTGGGCCCATTTTGTACTCCCCATAAGCTATTGATTTTAACCCCTCAATTTGTAGAGTAAATACTTAATAAAAAATCAGAATGCATATTTTGGATTAGGATTTGCATAAATGTGATTTAGAATCAGCGTTTAAAACATTAATGGACGTTTTAAATCAATTGCATTCATTGAAATTTGCATAAAGTTGCTGGAAAATCTACTATATGCATTTTCAAATCCAATGTATATTTTTAAAACTTCCTACTGCAGCAAATAGGAGCAATGACAAAACCATCTAAATTATTTGACGACAATGTCATCTTTGCAGCTGACATGTAAACCACGTACGTAAAATAACAAAGATTATAATTACGCATTTTAAGTCATTGTTTTGTCCTTGATCCCTATTTGCTATACAGGAGGTTTCAAAAATTCACATGAGTTTTTTTCTACACAACATGGGCACAAGATTTAAAAATGAAATACAAATGCAGAGTATATTTCCACTAAATGTAAAGTGTGAAAATACCCACCTTTCAATGAATATTTTGGCGTCAAATTATTCTTATTCTTGGTAATTTGCAAAATGATATGATTATCATTAAGAGCGTAGTCTCTCTAAATGAGTGAAATTTCCTCTTTCGCATTTAGAGTGTAAAACCATCCTTTCTTGTAAATTAAAACCAAATTTGATATGGTTACACAATGGTTTAATTTTTAACAGAGTGCTTCTTTTTTGCATGCACATTCTAAAACTCTTTGCAAATACTAAGTTGTGATGTCACTGCTCACAGAGTTTCGTCCTACTTAGACGTAATAATGGCTGTTCCATGAATTCTGGGCCGTACGCAGGATTTTTCGGGGGGGGGGGGGCTTCGAAAAAGTGGACCTTTTTCGAAAAAGTGGACCTTTTTGGTAAAAGTGGACCTAACCCCCTAAAATGTCCTTTTTGGACTTTTTATCATCAATTTATTAAATAAAAAAAGAAAAATTTTTCTTTAAATTTTGGACCTTTTGATCAAAAAGTAGACCTTTTGCCCCTTTTGTGGAATTTGGGTGGGTTGCGATCGCACCCCGCACCCCCCCGTACGGGCCTGCATGAATTCAATTTCAAATATTCTAGAGTAGCATTGTATCGATTCGTACCCAATACAAAATCCATTACGACACATTTACTGCAACTGCTCTGACATTAAAAGAAAATCAACCCGTATGGTTAGTGTCTGGAAAACGGTGCAGGCCCCTAAAACGGCACTGAAAACGGAACACGAAAAAACAGGACCTCGCCCCCGTTTTTTAAAAGGTGTCCGATCAATTTTAGCTTATTTATTGATGTAAAAGTCTTCGTTTTCCGGATATTAATTCCGTGCCCCCATTTTCCAGATTACTTCGGAAACACAAGGTCAATCTCAAAAAAGAGTTGACGATTTATATAAATAAATACGTTAAACAAGATCAGGCCCCTTTTTAAACGTTTTCCGAAAAAGAGTTCCATATGGCCCCCCATACGAATTTCAGCCTTGACGGAACAAATCATCAGGATAAGGTTGCAAGAATTCGTAGGGAGGGGACATATGGAACTCCAGACACATTGACATACATTTGTTTGTACCTTTAGGTATATAAGTAATAACATGAATCCCTGTCTTATGGTAAAGGTGTTACTAGTTAGGCACTTCAAAATTCATGATCACCTGCAGGCAACATTCCAAGATCATCTCCGTTAGCTACTTTCTGTTCCAATATCAATTTTTATATAGTTACAGAGCAGAGTGTTTCTTTTGTTTTGCATGCACATGGCGTCACCTATTCAGAAACTTAAGAGATACTTGTGATGGCAATGATCACAAAGTTCCGTCCTGTTTAGACGCAAATAATGGTTCCATGAATTCAATTTCAAATCTTTTAGAATAACATTTTATGGATTCGTACTCAATATAAAAATGCACGGCGACACAATTATTGCAACTGCTCTGACATTAAAAGAAAATCAACCCGTATGGTTAGTGTCTGGAAAACGGCGCAGGCCCCCAAAACGGCGCTGAAAACGGAACACGAAAAAACAGGACCTCGCCCCCGTTTTTTAAAAGGCGTTCCGATCAATTTAAGTTTATTTATTGATCTTCGTTTTCCGTATACTAATTCCGTGCTCCCATTTCCCAGATTACTTCGGAAACACAAGGTCAATCTCAAAAAAGAGTTGACGATTTATATCAATAAATAAGTTAAACAAGATCAGGTCCCCTTTTTAAACGTTTTCAGACGCATTGACATCATCATCATTATACATTGTATTTTTCGTTATAAATAATACACAGGAATCCATGTCTCATGGTAAAGGTGTTAACACGATATACTTCCAGTTGCGGCGAGCGATTCCTGCTCGTGAGCATGCGTAACACTTGATCTTGGGTCAAAATCTGGTGTTGCGCACGCCAATCGCTCGGTGCGACTGGAAGTATCTATTACTTGTTAGGCACTTCAAACTTCATTATCACCTGCAGTCAACATTCCAAGATCTTCTCCGTTAGCTACTTTCCGTTCCAATACCCTCCTGTAAATGCACACAGCTACTGCCCTCATGGCGGCATGGCAAAACGTTATGACTATCACTGACAACATGCTATGCCAGGCGAATACCATGGTGTAGAAAGTTGTTAAAGCTGGATCGTTTTCATCTCTTGTAAGAATTGGCGCGATGTCTTCAGAGGCGTACTGTATGCCAGCTACATAGTCATTCAAGTCTTTGGTTTTCGACGAATCTGACTTTGGTAGATACAGTGTAAATCCCATCTGAAATAACCACGTTCCCTGTAAAGAGAGATGTTTGTCACGAGAGGGATTATGAAGAATACAACGAGGTTTATTGAAGATTTACAGCAACAATTTTGTCATAATGGGCATTAATTTCTGTAACATTTCTATTTCCCATACATTACAAGTGTCCAAAATTCGTTGAGGCAAAGGTGTCTTGTTAAAAACTTAAGTAAGCATGGGTCTTTTTTGTATGTCCTTAAGCCAAATAAATAAGACGTCATATGCAGTTTATTCCATTCCAATCCGATATGTAGAACACATTAATGATATACTTCATCAGAATCGAATTGTCCAAATTGTTTGCCAGAACATGATTTTGTAACATACTTAAAACTGGAAACACCATCATTGTAACATTAAATTAGAATTGATTGACTATTGAAAATTACTTAAGAAATTGACAAATCCTTTTGAACTTAATTATAGTCAATAAAGTGCTAATATTTTCTTTATGATCAGTAATACTTTGGTCTAAGTTTTCAAAAATTAATTTCACATTCAGTTCACCTTCAGTAGCAAACATGGTAGGTCGGCAACATGCCTATCAATTTTCTGGTATTCTGAAAGGGAGTCTAACTTTAGACCTGGGTTTAAACCAGGGTTAATCCTACAAGAGTGGACCTTTTTCATTTCAAAATACTGTGAAAGTTAAATTTAATGGGAAAATTAGAAAATTCCTCTTGGATGGGCAAGTCCGGCCCATGTATGAGGAATTTCTCTCCTGTTACAGCACCTTTTTAGAGTATGTTGGAAGGAAAAAAAGTCTACTCTTGTAGGACTAATCGTGGTTTAAACCCAGGTCAAAAGTTAGTGTCCCTTTCAGAATACCAGCCTTAATGATTACATTGAATGCCGAAACCAAACCAAATCAAACAAACAATCAGACGCTTCCGTATTTAATTCTCCAATCGCAGACAGAATTAATAATGATAAAAAGAAACCTATGATTATAGACCTGCATGGACTAGGGTAGCAGTCGGAATTGAACAAAGACACCATTAGGAGGCCAAACAGACCCATAATGGACCAGAATGGCAAGAACTTCAAGCCAACATCGCTCTTGTTAGGCGTTTCGGCAGATCCAACGACAAGGGCTTGGTAAAACACGGTAGGAATTTTGAAGTCTTTCTTCAACAGAATAATACGGCAAGATATATTTTTGTTCTTTTAAGATGGAAAGAAGATGTGCTCTGAAATCAAGTGTATTTATTTTGCCTAATACATTTCAAATGTTTAAAGGCAGAAAAAAAAAAAAAAAAAAAAAAATTTTTTTGGTTTGTCATTTTGATGTACCGGCAAAATTACGCATTTTTGAAAAAAGTGTTTCTAGAAAAAAATTCACAACCCGATTTTTAAATTTGAATTTTTTTTGAAAATTTAGGTTTTTCAAGATTTCTCAAAATTTCGAAATTCAAAATTTTTTGTGGTTTGTCATCATAGGTGTTCCGGCAGGTTCTAATTTGTGTGAAATTTTCAAGTATAAACTCCTACAGGAAATTGGTTTGTCAGTGATTGATCGTTTTCCGAGGGCTTGGTAAAACACGGTAGGAATTTTAAAGTCTTTCTTCAACAGAATAATACGGCAAGATATATTTTTGTTCTTTTAAGATGGAAAGAAGATGTGCTCTGAAATCAAGTGTATTTATTTTGCCTAATACATTTCAAATGTTTAAAGGCAGAAATCGATTTTGCATTTTCATTTTTGATGAAGCATGTCTTTAGTTCTACATCAGATTCGAAGGAAATAAACGGCAAATAAAACTTATGTTATTGGCTTGAAAGGTACACCAAGCAAAGACCCATTAAAATGCCTTTGCCCCGAGTGTTAACATTTTTGACACTCTGTACACGAATATTCAACCAATGTTTTGGACATTTTCCACTATTTCAAAAGAACTGTTTCCTCCATACAACACGATCACTGACCATACAAGCTTTCCTTTATCATGTTTGTACATGTGTCCTCTAAAGAGGCCCAACATATCAGTGATTAAGATATGCAGAATTCGACAAAAAGATTGTGTGATATAAATTATTTCATACTTCTTCCACATCACATATATATATATCAGAGCCCTCCTTTTATCCGTGAAATATACTGACGTTAACCCCACACAGAAAATCATATATAGAGCCCATTTTCACGAGCAAAATTAGGTTATATTTTTCATGGCTGTGGCTTCACCTTTGAAGGGTCAAATATTTTCAAGCCGGCCCCCCCACGGTTACAAGAAGCTACAAGTTTTTTGGTGAACGGTTCTTATTTCAATAACAGGGGAACCAGAATGCGAAGGATTTGACTTTCGAGAATCCTATCAACCCCCCCCCATCAACCCCCCCCCCCCCCCAGTCCATCGCATTTTGGTAGAAAAGAAGGTTGTGTGGGGCTCAATGTCCTACACGGGCATGTTGATGAAGTGAAAGGACACTGGCCCCCTATAAATCTTGGGGGAAACACTGTGGCCCTGATTTTTTCTTTTTCCCTTTTCCATTTTTTTCTTAATTTTTGGGGGATGGTGGAGGGGCCCTGAGGGCAATATTTTAGGGAGGGGGCTGTGAGCAGCTGGTGACTCTTAACCTTCGTCCAACCAAAGGTTTTTCTACTACATTCACGACCAAGGGGGTGGTTACCACCTCTTGATTTTTTCGTATATAATTAAGGGACAAACATCATCTTGTTTGGTATCAGTATGTAGCTACATTTCTTCAAATGAAGTACAAAACTTATGTTATTGGCTTGAAAGGTACACCAAGCAAAGACCCATTAAAATGCCTTTTCCCCGAGTGTTAACATTTTTGACACTCTGTACACGAATATTCAACCAATGTTTTGGACATTTTCCACTATTTCAAAAGAACCGTTTCCTCCATACAACACGATCACTGACCATACAAGCTTTCCTTTATCATGTTTGTACATGTGTCCTCTAAAGAGGGCCCAACATATCAGTGATTAAGATATGCAGAATTCGACAAAAAGATTGTGTGATATAAATTATTTCATACTTCTTCCACATCACATATAACAGTAGGTAAAGATGTTAACCATCCAATATTTGAACCAGAGACCTTCCAATCGCCGGACGGACGTTTTGCCAACTGAAGTAAAGGTTCAAGATGGGGAATGCAATGATTTATAGGTCTTCAAATCTTGAATGGTAAGTGATCTGTATGTTACTGATTGTCACGTTTTTCTGTCTGTTATGTGTTATAGAAATTTTAAGATACCTTATGTATTTTTGTTATTATTCAAATGTTTAAGCTTCCTTTCTATTAAAAAATAGCGTTCTCCTAAAAGCTACAAGTCGCATTAGCTAAAAATCCAAGGAAGCGTCCTGGTTTTAACATCAATATGAAAATAACGAATTTATATTAACAGTAACACCAACAGTTACGCACCTTTATGCTTATTGGCGTTGTTTCATGGTATTCACCCAAAAAGAATCCCGATAGAGGCATTAACCATTTTGGCAATTTCCAAGACGTCAGCTCTCTTTGCATGCATATATTGGGAGCTTGAAGATCCCAATATTGAATTTAGGTTTTTCAAGATTTCCTCAAATTTCGAAATTCAAAATTTTTTGTGGTTTGTCATATTGGTGGACCGGGCAAAATTAGCATTTTTTAAAAGTTTTCTAGAAAAAAATAATTCACAACCCGATTTTAATTTTGATTTTTTTTTAAAATTTAGGTTTTTCAAGATTTCTCAAATTTTTTTGTGGTTTGTCATCATAGGTGTTCCGGCAAGTTCTAATTTGTGTGAAATTTTCAAGTATAAACTCCTACAGGAAAGTGGTTTGTCAGTGATTGATCGTTTTCCTCTAACGCTGAATGGCTGTATTTGGAGCAATTGGCGATACAGTGCAAATGAATACTAGAAAACACTGAGTTTTAGGAAAACGGTGCATTATGAGAATTTTTTGATATTCTCTTCATAGATAAACAGAAAATAGCAAAAATTTCGACTTTTTGCAATTTAGAGAAAACAATTTCACAAAACGTTTTTTTAAATTTGTGAAAAATTGAAAATTAGGTTTTTCAAGATTTCTCAAAATTTAGAAATCAAAATTTTTTGTTTTTTTTTTTTTTTTTTTTAAATGTTTGTGCATTTTTGAAAAAGTGTTTCTAGAAAAAATCAATGTACATACAAATTTCCCAATTTTTAAATTTGGAATTTTTTTGAAAATTAGGTTTTTCAAGATTTCTCAAAAGTTCGAAATTCAATTTTTTTGGTTTGTCATTTTGACTGTACCGGAAAAATTACGCATTTGTTTGAAAAAGTGTTCTGAACAAAAATTTTAACACCCGATTTTTAAATTTGAAATTTTTGCAAAATTTAGGCCTTTTCAAGAATTTCTCTAATTTGAAATTCAAAATGTTTTGTGGTTTGTCCATCATAGGTGTCTTTTGTTTAGTTTTTGCGGAGGTCTAATTGGTGTGAATAAACTCCTAATGGAAATTGGTTGTCAGTGTTTGATCGTTTTCCTCTAACGCTGAGGGTTGTATTTGGAGCAATTGGCGATACCAGTGCAATTGAATGATAGAAAGAAAACCACTGAGTTTTAGGAAAACGGTGCACTTTTGGAAATGTTTTGATATTATCTTCATTTGATAAAACAGAAAATAGCAAAATTCGCCTTTTGAAAAAAAGTGTGGTCTAGAAAAAAAAAAATGAAAAAAACACGATTTTTGAAACTTGGAAAAAAAATTGAAAAATTTAGGTTTTGAGATTTCTCAAAATTTCGAAATTCAAAATTTTTTGTGGTTGTCAATTGATGTACCGGCAAAATACGCATTTTGGAAAAACGTGTTTCTAGAAAAAAATTTCACAACCCGATTTTTAAATTGAATTTTTTTTAAAATTTGGTTTTCAAGATTTCTCAATTTTTTTGTGGTTTGTCAGCATAGGTGTTCCGGCAAGTTCTAATTGTGTGAAATTTTCAATATAACTACTACAGGAAGTGGTTGCACGTGATTGATCGTTTTCTCTAACGCTGAATGGTGTTATTGGAGCAATTGGCGATTAAGTGCAATTGAATACTAGAAAAACTGAGTTTTAGGAACAACGTTTGATTATGAGAATTTTGATATTCTTTCAAGAGATAACCAGGGAAAATAGCCAAAAATTTCGTTTTTGAAAGGTTTTAGAAACAAATTTCACAAAAAACCGATTTTTATAATTTGGAAAAATTTTGAAATTTAGGTTTTTTCAAGGATTTCTAAATTCGAAATTCAAAAGTTTTTTGGTTTTTATTGATGTATCGGCCAAAGTTACGCATTTTTGAAAAAAGGTTTCTAGGAAAAAAAATTTCAACCCGATTCTTTTAAATTTGAATTTTTTTGAAAATTTGGTTTTTCAGATTTCTCAAAATTCGAAATTCAAAATTTTTTTTGGTTGTCATTTTGATTGTACCGGAAAAAGTACGGCATTGAAAAATGTTTATAGAACCCAAAAATTTTCACAACCCGATTTTGAAATTGAAATTTTTTGCAAAATTAGTTTTCAAGATCTTCTCTAAATTTCGATTCAAAATTTTTTGTGGTTTTCATCATTAGGTTCCGGCGGTTTCTAATTTGTGTGAATAAACTCCTACAGGAAATTGGTGTGTCAGTGATTGATCGTTTTTCACTCTAACGGTGAATGGCTGTATTGGAGCAATTGGCGATACAGTGCAATGGAATTCTAGAAAACCTGAGTTTAGGAAAAACCACACGGTTGCATTTGAGAAAAAATTTTTTGATATTCTCTTCAGTGATAAACAGACAATAGCAAAATTTCGCCTTTTTGAACAAAAAAGTGTTTTAAGAAAAAAAAAATTCAAAACCGATTTTTAACTTGGAAAAAAATGGAAAATTTAGGTTTTTGAAGATTTCTCAAAAGTTCGAAATTCAAAATTTTTTGTGGTTTGGCATATTGATGTACCGGCAAACTTACGATTTTGAAAAAGTGTTTTCTAGAAAAAAATTTCACACACCCGATTTTTAAATTTGAATTTTTTTTGAAAATTTAGGTTTTTCAAGATTCTCAAAAATTTCGTAAATTCAAAATTTTTTTGGGTTTGTCATTTTGATGTACCGGCACAAATTCGCATTTTGAAAAGTGTTTCTGAAAAAAATTCACAACCCGAATTTTTAAAAAATTTGAATTTTTTTTGAAAATTTAGGTTTTTCACAGATTTCTCAAAAATTTCGAAATTCAAAATTTTTTGTGTTGTCATCCATAGGTGTTCCGGCAGCTTCTAATTCTGTGTGAAAAATTTTCAAGTTATAAAACTCCTATAGGAAATTGGTTTGTCAGTGATTGATCGTTTTCCGAGGGCTTGGTAAAAACACGGTAGGAATTTTAAAGTCTTTCTTCCATCAGAATAATACGGCAAGATATATTTTTGTCTTTAAGATGGAAAGAAGGATGTGGGCTTCTGAAATCAAGTGAATTTATTTGCCTAAAAAAATTTCAAATGTTTAAAGGCAGAAATCGGACCAATTTGATTTTGCATTTTCATTTTGATGAGCAGTCTTTAGTTCTACCATCAAATTTCGAAGTGAAATAAACTGGCCAAAATAAAAACTTCTGTTATTGGCTTGAAAGGTACACCAAGCAAGACCCATTAAAATGCCTTGCCCGGTGTAACATTTTTTGACACTCTGTCCGAATATTTCAAACCAATGTTGTGGACATTTCACTATTTCCAAAGAATGTTTCCTCCATACAACACGATCACTGACCATACAAGCTTCCTTTTATCATGTTTGTACATGTGTCCTCTAAGAGGCCCAACATATCAGTGATTAAGATATGCAGAATTCGACAAAAAGATTGTGTGATATAAATTATTCATATTATTCCACATAACATATATTATATCAGAAGCCCTCCTTTTATCCGTGAAATATACTGACGTTAACCCCACACAGAAAATCATATAGAGAGACCCATTTCACGAGCAAAATATTAGGGTTTATTTTTCATGGCTTGGATTCACCTTTGAGGGTCAAACAGATTTTCAGCCCCCCCCCCACGGTTACAAGAAGATACCAGTGTTTGTGAACGGTTCTTATTTAATAACAGGGGAACCAGATGCGAAAGGATTTGACTTCGAGAAAGCATACAACCCCCCCCCCCGTCCCATCGCATTTTTGTAGACAAGAGGTTGTGTGAGGGCTTCAAGTCCTACACGGGCTGTTGATGAAGTTGAAAGGACACTGGCCCCCTACATCTTGGGGGAAAACACTGTGGCCCTGATTTTTTCTTTTTCCCTTTCAATTTTTTTTTAATTTTTGGGGGATGGTGGAGGGGCCCTGAGGGCAATATTTAGGGAGGGGGCTTGTGAGCAGTGTTTGACTCTTAACCTTCGTCACCAAAGGTTTTTTCTACTACTTCACGACCAAGGGGGTGGTAATCACCCTGATTTTCGTATAAATTAAGCGGACAAACATCATCTTGTTTGGTATCCAGTATGTAGCTAATTTCTCAATGAAGTACAAAACCTGTTAGGTTATTGGCTTGAAAGTCCCAAGCAAAGACCATTAAAATGCCGTATTTTACACGAGTGTTAACATGTTTTTTGACACTCTGTACACGAATATTCAACCAATGTTTTGGAACATTTTCCATATTTCAAAGAAACCGTTTCCTCCATACAACACGATCACTGACCATACAAGCTTCTCTATCATGTGTGTACATGTGTCCTCTAAAGAGGGCCCAACATATCAGTGGATTAAGGATATGCAGAATTCGACAAAACGATTGTGTGAGATAAATGATTTCATACTTCTTTTCTTTCCACATAACATATAACAGTAGGTAAGATGTTAACCATACAATATTTGAACCGAGACCTTCCAATCGCCGGACGGACGTTTTGCCAACTGAAGTAAAGTTCAGATGGGGAATGCAATGATGTTATAGGTCTCAAATCTGGAAAGGGGAAGGGAGAGGGAGGGTGAAGGGAGGGCGCAACGGGGGATGAGGGAGGGGGAGGGGGAGAGCCTCAAATTTTAAGATACCTTATGTATTTTTGTATTATTAAAATGTTTAAGATTCCTTTCTATTAAAAACTAGCGTTCTTCTAAAAGCTACAAGTCGCATTAGCTAAGAATCCAAGGACGCGGCCTGGTTTTAACATCCAATATGAAAAAAACGAATTTTATAACAGTAACACCAACAGTTACGCACCTTTATGCTTATTGGCGTTGTTTCATGGTATTCACCCAAAAAGAATCCCGATAGAGGCATTAACCTTTTGGCAATTTCCAAGACGTCAGCTATCTTGGCATGATATATGGAGCTTGAAGATCAACCAAAATTTAGTTCAGACGTACGTGTGAAATTTTCAGAAAAAGAAATATCTCAATTGTGAAGGCAAGTGTGTTTAAATTTCAATGGACTCGGAGTCAATCTCAAAGTGAATTTTGTATTCTCTTTACATATTACAGCTTTAATTTTTGCGTTAGCCAGTCACTCAATCTGTAAAATCAGACAGTCGCAATATATTCCAATGTAAAGAATTGCACTTATTTAGAAGACTTAATTCGATTTTAGGTCTGTAAAACCAGAGAAGCAAATAGCGATATAATGCGTCATTTGTTACAAATAATAATAGCCAAAAAGCCACTGATATTCTTAACACTCACATTTTTTTTTTCTGTTTACAGTTGGAGTAGAGAAGAAGGGAATTTTTGTCTAGTTCGGTTGACTAATTTTTACAGACTTTAAAACACGATTTCTAATTGCATAGAAAGGTTACAGACCAGGTATTTGCGCGTAGAGTACAGTTGCTACTTGCACGGTTCCGCCAATGGAAGTAGAGGCTGGAACTGTCAGCAATATGAACATGATGAAGGGAAATGTGACATAACTGTATGCAATTATATTATCTCTTCTAGCCTTCTTTAACTTCACACTGCCAGTAATAGGACCGTGTAAGGAATGAATAGGTCTACTATGCATAGTAGGCCCAACTTGGAGTGTTTCCCACTTTTGCTGGCACCTATGAATTCAGAAAACTTAACGGAATAACATTGGCTTATTCCGCAAGGTTGTCAAATTCATGCCACCAACTTGTAACAGTAGCTTACGGTTCATTTCGTTACCTGTAGAAGAGTTGTAAAACTACGTATCCGAACCAACAATGGATCGTCCCACCATCCTTCTAGCATTCCAGCAATAACAACAGGCCAACTAGTCATAGAGTGGTAAAGAGAGCAGGCGAAAATTTAAGCGTGTACGATCGTCATTTGAGTCAATTAATAAAAATACTATGAGTACAGCATGGGACGGAAAACGCAAAGCACCTGTATAAGGGTACATAATACCAGACTCCCTGTATGGACTTGGTCGCCAGTGCTTTACAAATGCCATAAAGAAAGAAGGCAGCATAAATGGTACAATTTAGCCATTCTGATTGGTTCACAAGTTCGGAATTTTCATCAAACATACGCCATTTCCATTTGGGATACACTTGTTCCGTCAGGAAAGCACAAAGTGTGAAGAGGGTAATAAGTACACCTTCTACGGGGAATTGGTTGAATGTTCTCACTATCTTTGGCGGAGACCACACAATCCCACGACTATCGTAGAACTGTCTTGCCGTGATAAATGAGTTCTGTAAGATCCAAAAAATACCAAGAAGACAAAATACCACACCACCGACGGTAAAACTTGGAAAAGATTCCATGGCGTACTACTGACTTGTACTATGTGGACACAGTTGTGGTCTAAGTGCATGTTAGTTGGAATTTACAAAAAGGATGTTGTTCATTGATAACTATGGCCCGTTGGTGTGGTGGATGGTTATTGTTAGCAAAGGGGAGTTCGGGTAATTAAGAAAAAATAGTTGGGTCGCGCTTGCGAAAAGTCAATACAAAAGTGGTGGGTTAGTACCCATTGGCAATGACTTTCTTTCTGGACAAATAATAACATGCCTGCTTAGTCAAAAACGATAGATATACAAATATATATATAGCTATATATATATATATATAGATATATTAATATTCAAGGGTGGCGCTATGCGTTAAGTTAATATAGAATCATAGGTGCTAAAAGAGCCCTCCTTACCGTGAAATATACTGACGTTAGGGTGATATTTCAGGCTGTGCTTCACCTTGAAAGGGTCAAAGATTTTCAGCCCCCCCTACGGTTTTTACAGGTAGTACAAGTGTTGTGAACGGTTCCTATTAATAACAGGGAACTTGATGCAACAAAAAACAAAAAAAAAGGATTTGACTTGGTAAAAGTATATCACCCCCCCCCCCCAGGCCCATCGCATTTTGGTAGAAAAAAAAAAGGTGTGCGGGGCTCAATGTCATACATGGGCATTGTGATGAAGTGAAGGGACACTGGCCCCTATAAATCTGGGGAAACCATGTGGCCTGATTTTTTCTTTTTCCTTTTCCATTTTTTTCTTTAATTTTTTGGGGATGGGGGAGGGGGCCGGAGGGCAATATTTTAGGGACATTCACGACCAAGGGGGTGGTTACCACCTCTTGATTTTTTTCGTAATTAAGGGACAAACATCATCTTGTTTGGTATCAGTATGTAGCTACATTTCTTCAAATGTAGTACAAATATTGTAAGTATTTGCTTACAGTAGCATCACAAGTAACATAAGTACCATTTTTTGACATTTTACACAGTAAAGCATAGGCAGGTGGCAACCACCCCTGTACCTTCCGACTTGACGGGACACACTGACCCCCCTGAAGGCGGTACCTCCATTTTTTTCGCTAAAATGACCGCAAAAGATGAACTCACAATTACATAAGAGCCTTAGATCATATTCGTTTGGGTTTTTGTGCGACAGGAACTCATCCGTTAGGGGTGGTGGTACCGTGGTAACCCCCTCCCTGGTCGGACGAGGGTTAAATTCGCCACTGGACGATTGTCTTAATACTGACAGATGCTAACCATACAAACGTATGGAGAAACTTCAACATCCCGTCATTATGTAATCCACATCAGTTCGATTAATATATTCATTTAGTGTACCATACTGACGATAACTTTTGGTCATACATTTAACTTTTTACTTATTATAAAGGTGCATTTTATGATCCTAAGCACCTTTGTATTTTTTGATTATGATTCTTATATATCCTCAAGGGTACTTCCAAAATTTCAATTGATGTTGTATTTTGATGATATGAGCGAATTAGTTGGATCACGCTGCCCCATAGCCTACTGTCAGTGTTGTAATTGCTACAGTCCGTTTTACTGACAGCAAATACAAAGCTATGGATTTCTTCAAAGTAGATCTATGTGTCAACGGTACTATTAGGCCACATATATACATACTTTGGGTCAATGGTTCAGATGGTATAAAAAAGTCAATTTCTCCTTGGAGGTAATCGGGGACAGAAGCTGTGGATCCCGAAAGCCCCTTTAATAAGCGCTATTGTATATATACAAAAGATATAAATGTTCAGTGTTACTTTTCAATTTGCTGGGTAATAATCTGGACTGTAACTCTGCACACTTTGGGCATTTTAATATGAATTACTCCACACTCAGAAACGCAATTTTACTATATCTATATATATTCCTCCACAATGACATACGACGACTACATTGGAGTCCTTGACATCGTTGATCAAAAGCAGAATATCCATCATCTGTATGTCCAATGCGATGTAGTTGACATCAGTCCATTGAATCTAATTCTACAAGTTTGAGAAAGGAGCTGTTTTCATTTGCCCTACACAAATGTAACAAACTACGGTCTCAACAACTTGGTATTGATACTATGGTATTGGCTTGTCCTCATTGTGTCTTTGGTGTGACCAAAACACCAGCTCATCATGACATTTTTTATCTTCCTCCCCCAAAGCTACCCTTCTATTGTAGTTAACAGGTAAGGTATTTTTTCATTAGTTGAAATAAACTGCTAACTACTTATCATAGACAATACGCACAATTTTATGAGTTATTTCAGAAAGAGTTAGGTTTTGGAGTAAGAGGTTAGAGTTGGTTTAGAGTTATAGCTAGAGCTAAGTTAGTTTAGTTTGGCTTAGAGCCGAGTGTATATTTAAATTGATTTTGAGTCTAGTTAGATACAAGTGCAGTTTGGGGCGGAGGGGACTATTGTACCCAGTTAAAGGCACTATCAGTGTTTTGGCTCTATCGGATAGGAAATGGCAACGCCAGTTCAAGGCACTATCAGTGATTACCAAATTATCCGGAGAACCAAAAAATCATCACAAACCAGATTTTAGCAAATTAACAGTGAATGTATTCTAAAATAACCTACAAGGGGTAAGACCAAAAGCACCTAAGTAAGGACAAAAAATCGAATATATATTTATACACTTATTATTACACGTAATTGAATGAGATTGATATCTTTGAACAATCGCTATTGTCTGTCTTTTCTGTCATTTATCACTGAAAAAAAAATAACTTGTAGACTTCTACATACTTTACTTTGAAGCGTTCCTCCTGCAAATTTTAAATGTTTTTTATTAATTATACTTTTAACTATAGGTAACTTTTTCATGTTTTAATTTATAAACAAAAGAACAAAAACAATCAAACAACAACAAACAAACAGACAAAAATTCTTCCATCTTCTATAGGTGAATGTCAATTCGTATTCCCATATCTCCGATGGCAGGATCATTATTTTATAGTCTAACGATCACATACAACACGCAAAGCGGTGTGAGCTTTTGTTTGTAGTGTGATCTATATTTTGGCCAACAGAGATTCAATAGTAACGTCTTCTTATACGTCATATTTAGACTGCTTTGGAGCTATTTCGCAACTGAGCAACTAAGTGAATGTACATCAATGTTTGGAAATTGTAGATTTATTTTTTTTCTAAAATAAGCAAAGGCAGAGAAAAATTACGGTTGTTACTCAATCCAGAAAAAAATAACTTTTGGTATTGGAGTGTCTCATTATGTCTCTTTGGTGTGACGAAACACAAGCTCATCATGACATTTTATCCTAAAGCTACCCTTCTATTGTATTTAACAGGTAAGGTAATTTTTTAGGTATCCAATCGTCATCAGTTTCATTTCACATCACCGTTTGCATTTTAGTTTAAAAAACAGGGACACTAACATTAAAAACGGAACTATCATTGACAAGAAGGGTACTTATGAAGCGACATGATTGTGACGATTCCCTGATGGCAGCGTACTAATAATTTGCAATTGTGCCGCGAGCGTCCTGTAGGGCGGATACGTGGGATTATAAATGGACATTATTATTATTTATTGTTATATAATTATTATTAAAAGGACAATATTTCCTTACAAAAGTTTTTAATTACACGTTTGGCATTTCACTGACATTGCTTTCTTTTAAACAGTGCCATAAAATGAATGAGCACCTTTTTCTCATGATACAGTTTGCATCAAATAGCAATATTTGAAACTTTCAAAGAGTAGTAGAAAACGCTACATATTAAAATATAACACACACACACACACCCACACTTAATGTGTGTAATCTTCCTGGCTTATGTTACTAATACTTTTCACAGTTGCTATATAAGCCTCATACTCATTGATCAACTGGATGGGCGAAAAATGTCAAAATGGACACCCGGGAATGGACATAGCCAGTATTGTCTTAAATTAAGGGGACGATATATATATTAGTCAACAATAAACAAAAGAAAGGCTGCACTCATTTAAGAATGAATTAATAACCTGTTAAATGAGCAAAGTACACTAAAAATTGTTTTATTTTTGTATTTTGTTATAAATATTAGTGAACAATGAACAAAAGAGACTGTCGTTTTAAAATAGATTTAAAGGGATGGCTTTTTACCGTATTTTTTTCTAATAAAATACTGTACAAGACAAGGCTACAAGTACAAATTGAGAGCCATCACCCCAAAATATTTTTTTTTATAATCTGCATCCGCAAATTAAAAATAATGACAAATTTTATGAAAGTAAGCAACTTGAATTCATCAACAATATCTTGGAATTACAGACTCCAGCACTGTCTTTTAGAATCGTTAACAGCTGCTGGATAAATATCCAGTAAAATCGTATGTTTTTGTCATATTTCTAAATCTAAGAATTTTTCTTGTATCCCAAGTTAGATATTATTGATAGAATTAGGATGTAGTATTGCTGCATTATTTTTGCCCCAATAATATCCTATTTTCTTTTTTTTTTTATCTTTCAATGTGTATTAGTTTGTTTAAATAAAAAAGGAAAAAAAGACATACAAAGATCAAATTGGACATAGCCAGTACTGGTCGTAAATTAAGGGGACGATGAGCAAAGTACAGTAATAAATTTCTTTTATTTTTATATTTTGTTATAAATATTAGTGAACAAAAGAGATTTTACTCCGTCATTATAGAATGAATAACCTGTAAAATGAGCAAAGTACAGTAATAAATAAGTTTCTTTTACTTTCTGTTTAATATTTTGTTATAATCGCCCACATACAAATGAACAAAGTACAGTAATAAATAATTTTGTTATATTTTGTTATATATAGCGAGGGAGAGAGATAGGGAGAATATAAGAAAATAAAAGAAAATTATTTATTACTGTACTTTGCTCATTTGACAGTTATTAATTGATTCTAAAACGAGTGAAGTCTTTCATTTTTCCATTGTTTACTAATACATATTATGAAAAAATACACAAAAATAAATGAAAACGATTTATTATTGTAATTAGCTTGACAGTTATGAATTATTTTATGTCTTTATAGTAGCAGAAAGTAACAATTTTAAAACAAATCATAATCCAAAATAGATATTGTATTCATTTTGTCCGCTTTAATTCGCATTTCAAATTTCTTCTTTTATGAAACTAAAATCTACACATTGACACAATGCAATTTCATTAAAATATTTTAACAAGATAATATACTTGGTGGGCCAAATAATATACTTGGTGGGCCAAGTAATTAACTAGGTGGACCATTTGGGCCATTGGGCAGACTAAATTTACTGGGTGGGCCACATAATTAACCGGGTGGGTCACAGGCCACCCTCTTTCTATTATTTACCTCCCTGTTTTATAGACGGGGCTTTTGGGTATGGCGATGAAACAAATGATGCGTTCTGCGCACAATGGAAACGCAATAAACAGATCGCGGTGTGATTGAAACAAGGTCGTAGGTGCATTAGCTGCCATTTGTCAGAAATTCCATCAAACGTACTATTATGCCAAGTCTTTGGTCAGTGGCTCTTGAAATGGTTCTTCAGGCGACACAGTAGCCCGAAGACCCATTTCAAGAGCCACTCACGCAAGGAAAGAAAAAATAAGTTATCTAATAAATTTCAGCACATAGATGTATCACGTGGCAGCTATTGCACTTACTACCGTGTTGCACTCACATGACGAGATGGTCTCGACTGTGAGACTCTACGTCATAGGAATCTCTTCTTCGTGACAATATAGCTTACCCAAAATTATACCACTTGTAATAACGCTCTAGTATGAAATATGTTCCCTGTGTGTGTTCAGTCCCCGAGCACATACAATCAAACTCTCCTTTCGTCTTTTCCCTCACTGATTTTCGTTCGTTTGTTTCTAAATGCGCCATCGCCATTTCATTTTATGTAGTCTTGTATATTACACTCTCCCTTCCCCTCTCTTATAAGAATACCCAGTTTTTATATAGCGCTTAATCACAGTCAATAGTCTCAAAGTGCTGTTGCCAATTATTTTTACGCCGCCTTAAGGAAATCGTCACAATCATTCGCTTCATCTTGGTGGTTGCACAAAGACATGCCTTACAAGCGCACTTGCTTCTCAGCACTTAGATTGTAATATTCCCCACAACAGCTCACCAAATTCGCTTGGGTCGACATGGCATATTTGGGTCGCCCATGCAGGGACACAAAGACGTTGATCATACTGGGGCTCAAACTCGCAATTTCAATGGTCTAATGATCAGAAGTCCTGCGCTTTTCCACTGGACCACACGTGCTCACAACCGTCTTTCGTATGTTTTGAATGTAATGTAATTGAAATTGTGAAAATTGTGTACGGATTATTGTTGTCACTAATTTTATTTGAACATGCATGTTTTATATACAGCCTGGCTCATATTAACGGTTAATACTCATGTCTGTAAACTAAAGAAAAGACCAGATCCTAATTCAAGAGGAAGATTACGGTGGTCGATGCTTTTGAAAGAACTCTGTCACTGTCAAGGCGTTGTTGCGATACATCAGCAGAATAGTTACGGGTGCACTACTGCAGACGATGATACAAAGCCTGAAGACTTATGGTTTACTGATGACCCTGGCCCCCTTACTCAGAGAAAGAATTGGACACCGGAGAAGATGGATCAGCTACTGGAGAGGAAAGAGTATTGTAGTAGGTTCCAGAGAAAATAAGCCTTAACCGAGGGATATGTGTACATCTTGCCTTTTAAATTGATTTAATTAAATATTATTTTGATATCTGGTGTAATCATTTACATTCTTACCCATTGATGTAACCAAGTATTTTCATTTTGGGAGGGGGCAGACGGGGAAAAGAATATAATTTGGGGTCATCACTAATAATTGCATTTCATGATCAATAGCCTGCTCCCGCGACTATCCTAAAATTTTTTTTTTTTTTTTTTTTTACCCTAATTTCATGATTGATTGGGTAGGAGATATGATGATCTTCAAGCAGAATGTTAGCTTTAAGGTCTGAGATGTTCCATTGAGGAGAAAATGACGTTTTCATCTCGCCCATTTTGTACAGGAACGAATGGGAGCAGCATTTAGTGGTGTGAAACCTGGAGAGGAAAGAGTATTGTAGTAGGTTCCAGCAAAAAATAAGCCTTAACCGAGGGATATGTGTACATCTTGCCTTTTAAATTGATTTAATTAAATATTATTTTGATATCTGGTGTAGTCATTTACAGTCTTACCCATTGATGTAACCACGTATTTTCATTTTGGGAGGGGGCAGACGGGGAAAAGAATATAATGTTGGGGGGTCATCAGATGTTAAGAATTTGCATTTCATGACATAGCCCTGGCTCCCCGCACTATCCTAACAAGGGGTGAGGTTTTTTATTTCATCTGGAATAGATGACCTAGGAAGTATTTATAGTAGGTGTTCACCGTCCTTAACATGAATATTTGATCTGCTCTGGAAAAAAATCATTTGCTATCAGTAAACGGCCAGAAATTACAACATAGTTGCCTATGGGCAACCCTCGTCTACCAGGCTAGTTTTAATTTTGTAAAAAGTCTCAACTTCTCTAACCTTTCTAAACGTCTAAAAATATAGATTTTCCCATACCACCCCCCCTATGAATTATTGGTATCAATGGAATATGCTATGGGCAATGTTCTTCAAGGTGAGACAATTTTTACTACCTGGGAAAAAATTAAAATCGAGTCATTGTGTATTATGTCATGACATTTTTCGTCCTTTATACTGTTTAGAAAAATACCAGCAAAGATATCTACTCACGGTGTAACCCCGAGCTTAAGCTACACACCATGGGTACTCATAGCTCTACTCCAAGGGTAACCGGCCCTTGATGTATTTTGTGCAATACCTACAACTAAGTACTTTTGGAAGTACCCAATCACTGATGTGGTGTCCCTCCCTCCTGTGATGACAAATATATTTTTCTACTAACATTTCCGCCCTTGCATCTATCTAATGCACGGCGCTTTCCCAAAATTTGTGAAAATCAGTGGGTTGTGTACAAAAATATAGGGAAATTTTAATGTGGCTAAAAATGCACAAAGGATCACTTTTTACAGAATTTTTTGGCCAAATAGAGAAAGCTTCACAACGCGGTGCGAAGGTCCACAGCCATAAGGGTCATAATGCGTATTTGTCAGCAAACGCGTTGTAGAGGAATGTAACCCCGGCGTTGCTACGTTTCGGCACGCGTTTGCGAGGTGTCGGCCGACTCAAAATCTGAATTCACTTGCGTATTTCAAAAATATCAATCTCACCACGCGTTGCGACCTTCACATAAGCGCCGTTGCCACCTTTCACCCACACCGCATTGCGGGCAATACCGTTATGACCCTTATATTTGTGCCTTCCACCCGCGTTGTGAATTACAACGTATTGTGAGCTCTCAACTCAACGCGGTGTGAGGCTTGCAAGCTGTTGTGAACGCCATAAGGATCATAACGTATGGCCGCAACGCTTTGTGGATCTATTTTTTGAAATACGTCACCGAAATTATGATTTTGATTGGGGGGCGACGCCGCAAAGCTTGTACTTTCTCACAACGCGTTGCGGCATTAAAACGTCATGAACCCTTCTGGCTTGTGGACCTCTTGTAATTCTCGCAACGTGGTTGTTAAGGCCCCGCAACGCCTTGTGAAGGCCTGCCACTGTTTGATGATTTCACAAACGACTTTGCCAGATACTTTGCAAGGCGTTGTCGGTCTATTTTTTTTTGATATGTCACAAATTGATCATTCTAATTGGTCGACAAACAAACCGCAACGCGTTGTGACATACTTTTCCCCAACGCGTTGCGGCCAATAAGTTATGACCTTTATGGCTTGTCGATACACGCAAGAAAAGTTACGTGTATATTATTGGTTCCTTTCGTCTTCTCTACACCACACATCGATAAGATTTTTAAACCTAGTATAATCTGCATTAAGCATAAGACATTACATAACACAAGAGTCGCTCTACCACATCGATATTTACCTAGTAGATCTGCAGTAAGACCTAAGACATACACAAGAATCTGGACGAACTGCTTTGATTCTTGGGCAATATTGAACCTGGGGTCCGTTCCCAAAACTCGTGCGTAACCCTAAGTGTGTCCTAAATCTCCCCTATGTCCTAAATAAGAGACTTTTTCATACAGGTGTGAACGGCAGATAAAATAGTCCGGTAGGAGCCATCGTCCGGGGCTCCATAGACGAACGGAATAAAGCGTGAAAAGCTAATTTGCGTACGAGTCAACTGATCGATTGCCCTATTGTTCACCATTGTTTCTCGTACTATGAGTCACTCGCCGGACATGATTACTTCTACACCGTTACCACAGTTACACAGTACTTCGGACAATTGGCCCACTCAGGCATGACATAGTATGCCCGTAGATTTACGCCTGAATTTCGGGAATGGCCCCCTGCTGATTCCAATTTTGGATGATGCAATTTTTGCCCATCCTTGGGCATTTTGAGATGAAGGGGATAAATTAAGGGAGGGAAATTAACTTGAATACACTTGACGGATTTTTTATGGCGTCAAAAAAAATCAAAACATTTTTGAATAAAGTGTCAAGAGCAATGGCTTTCATATCTTTCCAAAACAGTCAAATGAATAATAGGTCCGTGTGTATGACCAGGCCACCGCGTTTTATTTTTTTTTTTCAACCTAGAAAAATGATAAGGTCACATGGTGGGATAGTTTTAACACTTACACGCAACTGGTCAAAAGTTTGTACATCCCAAAAAGCAAATTTTATCATCAGAAAACGATTCAAATGTACCATGGGTGGCAAAGATTGCCAGAAGCGTTTGAGATTGTCGTCTCCTCTAACTATTAAAAGAGCTGGCGAACTTTCTGATTGTTCGGTCGACCCATTAACATAAGAATTACACATTCCAAGTACAAACGGTGCTGGAGAAAATATAATACACGTTACATCGGTTGTGATACAAATATATTGTGGTATTGACTTGAATGATCTGAAATGCCAAAAAACAACAGTCTGAAAGTTTGTCTTTTCCAGCCTTTGATGACTGTTTCTCTGAGCCTTGTCAGAATCGGGGAAAGTGTTATGATAGATATGGCGGATACATCTGTGTTTGTGGAAGAGGTTTCGGTGGGATAAACTGCGAAAACGGTAAGTCAGTAAGGTCACTTTAAACACTTTTGATATACTTTGTAAACCTAGATATTTCAATATTTCTGTTCAAATTAGTATAAAGGTTACGCACTCGGCATTATAAAAACCGAAATGTATTATAAGTTACGTGTATTTAATGGTGTAATTTTCATCGAATGTGATTTTAAGAGCATATTTCAGGTTCAGGTATCCGCTAGTGTGTTGTCTTATTAATGCGATGCCTACTACGAAGAAAAAAAAAGCAAATACGAGTAAGTAATAAGAAGAAACATGGCTTCTTTGGCATCGTTTTAGAAATAACACTGGCCGCGCGCCGCGAATATGTTGGATATGTTCGAGTACAAAATAAAATGATTTTGTGAGTACTCTAACGAACCGAGTGCTCTTATTGTTTTCAACTTTCAGATAATGAAGAACCATCACTCTCTTGTTCAAGCAACCAAACCATTGTCGCAGATGTAGGAAAAGCTACTGCTGTAGTAGTATGGACTGATCCGGAAGCTACTGATAATTCCGGACGGAATTCTACTGTCACTTGCAATGTAGAGTCTGGGTCTCAATTCAATATAGGACAAACGTCTGTTGTATGCGAAGCTCATGATCCGAGTGGAAATGAAGCAACATGCACCTTTACGGTGGAGATAGAAGGTAGGAATCCAATATTGAACCACTGCTGATCTTCCTGGATGGCAAAATTTTCAGCGCGCTCTAAATTCCAGGTTCATCTTACGATTTCGGGTTCTAAATGGCTGATCTAATGTAATCTAATGGTACGTCGTTAGGGCTTGACGATTTCATGGATTTAGGTAGATTTATTTACACCAGAATCACTGTGTCTTAGTTTTAGTGTTTTTACACACCGATTATGCCAATGCGTTTTTTTTGTGTGCTATTTTGCGGTTTTTTACAAACTGAGATATAGGCCTCTTAAGTTTGAGCTACGTTGAGGGCGCTATTTACATGAAAGATGTAAATATTATGCATTTTAAGGTGCAGTATTAATTATTGTAATTTTTAATCCGAGTTTGGCTGAAAAGATGCATTAATTTATTTAAGTTATTAATTTTAAAATATTTTTGTTAAATATAGCAGAATGAGGAAATAAAGAAATACATAAGAAATATATCACATTACATTAAAAGTGAGCTATATTTAATCTTCACTATTTAATTTTTAAAGTCAATATAAATCTTTAAAATGAAACCTATCCCACAGTCTGTAATTATTTTTTAAATGTTCTTAACTATCACTGGTTGAAACAAATAATACATATAAGTATAGGACAAGATGCTTTATAGCCGAGTTTTGTGTCACTACTTCTACTTTGATCGGCCATAGCTTTGGAACTGAGAATCGGGTTTTGTCAAATAAA